>WUQG02421407.1:0-15155 GCA_011317285.2 Androctonus mauritanicus | reverse complement strand
TTGAGCCCAAAGCTGTCAGATATTGGCCTAACCACCTTAGCATTATTCCAGTTGACAACAACATTATGTTCATATACCTTCTGGCTAACGCTGTGACCATCTTTCCTTTAGATATGTCCATTTTGTGTTCTCTGATTCGGGTTTGTATATTACGCTTAGTGCTACCGATGTAGAACTGGTCACAATTTTCATCCACATTGTGTAGAGGGATCGTGTATACTCCTGCTTTTCGATTCTCGGGTACCGGGTCCTTTTCAGATCTATTAATTAAATAGATATAAAAATAAAGTATATAATATACATACTTATATATAAGTACTCAATATTGTATATAAAAGTAAAAGGAAAATAATGTCAAACAGATAAAAAATGTCATTGCTGTTATAGTTATTTGAGACAGAGAAAAATTAATTCTCATGAAATACATGCTTTAACACCAAATGAATAGTGTATGTGATGTGCCAATTGCTAATTTTAAATTATAGCTAATCACTTACTGCTCTTTACGGTGTGTTACATAAGTGTTGTCCTTTACCAAAGCACTATTGAGCAGACCTAAGACATTTAAATTCATAAAGGTTTTTATTAATACAAGGAGCGCTTTTGGCTTCATTTGTCATCATCAGCTCGAACACAAACAAATAAAGAATTATTTATTTGTTCGTGTTTGAGCTGACGATGGCAAATGAAGCCAAAAGCGCTCCTCGTATTAATAAAAACCTTTATGAATTTGAATGTCTTAGGTCTGCTCAATAGTGCTTTGGTAAAAGACAGCACTTATGCTAATTTTAAAATCTATAATTTTATTTTATTTATTAAATTTTATAATATATAAGAATATTTAAACCTTATAATGAAATAAGTTAATAATGATTATTTACCTAAATAATGAAATTATTTATTAAAAAATCATAAATTTTATCATATAAGCCAGTGGTTCCTAAACTTTTTCCTCTAGGCTGCACTTTCGGAATGATAATTTGTTTGCACAACATTTTCAGAATGAAAATATGCTTATATCACATCAAACTGTTCATCATTAGAAATATTAATAATAAATCTGAAAACTTCAAGAAAATTCTATAAATATAAATTCTGTATATATTTTACCATATTACAGCATATACTACAAAAATAAGAAAGTGGCCTTCATATTTATTTTTAGCACATAAATTTTTAAAATATTTCCAAATCTTTGATTGTCTTTGAATTTTCTTGCTATATCTGCCATCCTTATGTGCTACAACATTTGGCAACCATTGATATAAAACTTTAATTTCTAGAACTAATTAATTATTACTAATTACTAATTATTTGAATAATTAAATATTATGATTTAAAATTCAAAAATGCAATATATATTGTGTCATTTATTTAATTAAATTTGAAATAAACAAAATAAATATAAAACAAATAATTTGAAGTATATAATAACTAAATATTTTAAATCATTCTTGAAGCTCTGTATATTATTATTTAATATCTATATAACTCTGTCTTTCTTTTTATAAATCAGATATCAGCTTTTTAATGCATTTATTGTATATTTAATAATAATATTTTTAACATACCATATTTGTCAGCTTATAAAATGCTACTGTATAGAAGATGCACTCTATTTTGGAACAGTAAATTTAAAAATCTTTAAAAAAGCTTTATTGTTAAGACATTGGAAATTTAAAATTTAATAGAAATAAAATCCAAAAGCCAATAAACAAAAGGTATAAGATTATAACTCTATTATTTTATTATTATTCAACTTCAAATTCATTATTGGCATGATCATCTTTATCCATAACAAGATCATAATCATTGATTAGGACTTAACAACCGAATTCCAATTGTATGTTTAATTATACACTCAACTTGGAATTACTGAAAAATATATTGATCATCCATTATAATATAAACTATATGTTAAACATATTTTATCACATGCCAACTTCTCAATTTTTTCAAGTACTGTATTATCACTTTCAGCTTATAAGACACACAGCAATTTTAAAAAGAAAAAAGTGTATTTTATAAGATAAAAAATACAGTATTTTTTGAAGAAAAGAGAGACTTTTGATATCATGCTGCCATGTCTGTATGTGTCTTCCCTTAATAAGTTTTGTACTAATTAGTATATTTTTATCAGTTTTGCAGCAATATAATAATACATAAAATTTCTCATAGTTTTAAAAATATATAAATTTATTTTACAAAAATTAAATGAATATCATTTGAAATTTTGGATTTATATTATATTAACAGTGAAATGTGCTTTGAATTCTATGAATAAATTATGAAAATAGATAATATTGATTAAATTTCAATATTTCTGATGATAGATAAAATAATAATATGAATTAATAAAAATATATTAATTTTTAGTAAAACATTTCTTATTGAATTTTAGGTTATAACAGCTCAGCAGCAAAATAACAAGCATTGGGAATTAACAGAAGAAGGCCAAGAAGTAATGTTAAAAGGAAGTCATGAAGCTATTCTATATCAAGCTGTACCAGAAGAAGGAATATCACAAAAAGAATTAATGGTAAATTCTAAACTAAATGTGATAACTATCTTGCTTTTTAATTTTTCAGAGATAAGAAAAATCAATAATTTAATAAAGAATAGATAATTGAGTTAATTATATATTAATCCTTGACTTAAATAATATATATAATATATATATTATTTAAGTCAAGGATTACCTATATATAAATATATTGTGTACATATATATTTATATAAAGATTAATCTTTAAGTCAAGAATTAAGACTATCTCTATCAAGGATGCACAGACTGCAGTCCTCCATTGATTTGTTGGTGGCCTGCCTCATCATGCAATCAACAAAATATTATTTTGTAGTTTTGAATAATGCATTTTCAAATAATATTTTTCTGGCGTGAAATTATTTTTACACTGATTCAATAATAATGTTTTTAAACAATAAGGAAAAAATAACAATCATATTTATATAATAAGTATTTTTTTATTTTTACTGTATTTATGTATGTGAAATGGGTAATTTAAAAAATTATACATGCACATAAGGTAGTACTGCCACTTAACTAATGAAAATTTGGAATCAATTTTGTGTTTGGCTACTATGAATGTTGAACCTAACATAAGAAAATTGTTAAATAAATTCAATACCACACATTCAATTAAAAATTCTTTGTTTACTTTTGATTATGTTTCTTTGTAACATGTAATTAATAAACATGATATGATATATAACTTTCTGGTTTTTTGATGGCCTTCCTATAAGTCACAGTGAATCTATGTGGCTCTTGGTCTTAATAAGTCTGTGCATCCTTGATCTTTATGGAAAGATCATAGATAGAAGTGGTCAGAAGCCAAAATCCCTAAATTTATGGATTGCCCATTACAGATATTTATTATTGCACCATACATTATTATAATAAATTTCATTAACATGAAACTACAAGACTTAAAAAAACATTCACATACATGAATTCATATGAATATGAATTCCATTGACCAATCAAATTTACTGATTATGTCACAGTTGTAAGTATAAGTAGTCATGAATTGAGAGTCATCTGTATATATTGTCATATAAGCTCCTAATTAGAGTTACCATATGTCATACTTTTGGTAGGATAGTCCTGCAATCAATAGAAAATGTGCTACGTTTTATATTGATGCTTAAATGTCCTGCTTTCATACATTATTAAAATTAAAAATAGACAAAACATTAATTATATTACCAAATTTTTCCTGTTTTTGCATAAATTGAACTGTTAAATATTCCTGCTTTAAAATGGCTAAGCTTTTTGAAGAAATTATATTTATCAACAAAAATATAAAATATATTTTACAAACACATCTGATTAGCAAATCTATTAAATTTCCTCAGAGATAACATATTTTTAAAAATATATCAACAGAAAATATATTAATAATATATTTAAAATTTTATCATATAGTCTACTACTTTTGACATTGTCTATATATGGCATATTTTTTTATAATGAATAGCATATGGACTAAAGATAGAAGCAGATGTTCTATAGAATTTATTAAAGCAGAATTGCTTATTATTATTAATTCCCAAAAAAATTGTTTCAAGTTTTTGAAAATATGAAAACCAATGAATACATGTTAAAGTATTCAAAGAATGACTGAAATAATCTTAGAAACTAAATATTGTTAGTTAAAAGTAATTTATAATTAACAATTCCTAATACTAACAGTAACAAGTACATGATTATAATTATAAATATGATGATGATGATGATAATTATAATATATAAATATATTATTTTTAATAAAATATTATATTTTGATATCTTTTTAATTTATAACTGTCCTACTTTTTACTCTCTAAAATATGGTAACCTTATTCTTATTTATGATGATATTGTAATTTGAATCCATCAAACTTCAGAATATGTTTTCTGTAAGTACAATACTATAAATGAAGCTACATTCCCCAATCATCAAAACTCAGAATATTCAACATAGTTTCTAAAAATAATATAATAGAGTAATGTTGAATAAACACTGTTTTAAAGTTAGGATTTAAATGATGTATATTGTAATAAAAAATAATATTTTTAGGGTACTTTGTTTAAGAAAATATAGATGTAGATATTCTGCCATTTATAAAAAGTCATTAAAAAATGGCACAACACTAGGCAGAAAGAACCTTTTATTTCAAAAAAGAAATATTTTTAACCACCACTGTCAAACTGGTCTACATCAGCTTATGTCAGGAAGAAACCAGGGGATGTAAATAAACAGCCTGGAGAAACATTCAAGCTCTCTGTGATAGATTGAAAAATTTTTGGTGAATTATAGGTATAAAAAGATAATGATAGAGTTAAAAATTAATGATAAGTAACACGGAGCAAACATAAATCAAATTTTTAATAACTTAATTCAAAATGACATATTACACATAAATTTTACATAAAATAAATATGCTGTTCAAAACATTGTTAAAAATACATTTTTTTAACAATGATTTTTGAGAATAACAAACATGGAGATTATCTGTATAAATTAGTGTTTATATAAACTGTTTAATAATGGTTTTATTAAAATATCTTTGACCCTAAACAAAATTTATTTAAAACATCAAATAAAATATCTTTAAAAAATTAATAATAATAATACATTAGTTATACTAATAAATAATAAATAAACAGGCATAACAACAATTTTGGTTATTTATAAAAATGTTAAGATAAATAACCAATTAAATTTTGATATCAAAATTATACTTCAACATAGACGATTCTTCTAGTAAGTGTTAATTTAATTATTAAAATTTTTTAATATTTTTCTCTTTTATTTAGATAGAATAATTTGATCATATAATTTTCCAGCAACTTGACAAAAATTGATTACAGTAAATGTTGTTTTAATTTTTTAATAGCAAAAAGTTCCAAATGCAAAAGTCGGATTTAGCAAAGCTATGTCAGCAGGTTGGATACAGTTAGATAAAAAGTCAGATAATGGCCCAAAAGTATTTCGTAAAGTAAACTTCAGTTCCTAATGTTCTATAATTGATTTTGATATTTAAAATTTATTATAGGAATTTATTTTTACTTTAAAATTTAATTATTTTATATATAATAGGTTTCTGATATTGATGATGAAGTGCAGAAATTATTAATAAAGATCAAAGAAATGAAATTTGATGAAGTTCCAGATAATTTAAAGCAAGATTTAAAAAAAAGAAAACTTCTGCAAGAAATGTAATTATGTAAAAGTTATAATTTTTAGAATATAGAAAGAATTTTCTATTTATTATTATAAAAATTTTAAATATTAACTGATAATTTGTTTTGATACAGCTTTGATATAAGTATTCCTCAATTTATAAAAATAAAAATTGTTTTGTTAGATAAAAATTTATAAACAAAAATTTATTTCCCATTAATTCCAATTTAAAAATTTCTAATTGATTCTTAGATTTTGTAAAGTCACTGCCATTTTATCTCCTTGATGTTAAAATATTCCAAAAACGTTAAAGTAAATACAATAATTTATGTTATATATGATAACTTCTGATAGTTATTATCTATTTAGCTTATTTCTTGCCACTTAATTTTAAATGTTGACTAAGAATGCATCAGTTAACTGATAGATAATTAGTAATTGGCCTTCTTGACTCACTGATTGATTAATCAATGTATATATAAAGTATATAGAATATTTTTGTAAATTGTATTTTGGTTCTAAATTAAATTACATTATAAATTTTTCTTAATATAAAATCAGTGATATACAGTACAGTCAATTAGCTTTTTTTAAAAAATTTGATTAAAATATATTTGAAAATAATTCATATATAAATAGTTAGAATTTATTTTTATTGAATTTTTGCATTTTATATCAGTTACAGATTGAATTTGTATTTTTTAACAATGGCATGCTATTTTATTGTGGTCCAAAATTGTGGTTTGGACCATGTATTAAAAATCAATTATAATATAATTATTTCTGCAAATTTGAAGTCTAGGTCCATATTTAGTTTCCAACAAATATGGTTATGAAAAAAATTTCTTCAGCTAGTTGTATCCAAAAATTTTTTTAAGGATATATATAGTAGAGTACATTTATATATTAAGTAGATATAAAAAATATATTAAGTAGAGTATATTTTCATTACTATTAAAAAAAACTGTAATTTCATCATGATAACTTCATTTAACTTTCTTTTACTGTTAAAAAATAGTTATTCAGTGTTTTATCCCTGAAACCATTAATTTTTTTACTTGAAGAACTTAGGTATAAAATTAAATAAATGAAAAAGTTATGTAATAGATAAGAATTAAGATAATGTAAATAGGAAATATTTTATTTATTATATTATTTTATGGTAAAATATTTTTATAAACAAGATTATTATATTACCAGAGATTAGTGATAAAAATCACATAAAAAAACATTTAAATCACAGAAAAATTAATAAAAATCAGTTATAAAGCTATTAAATTTAAATCATAGCAAAATTTACTATAAGTCATAAGTTAGTTTTTCATCTTCCTGATACCTAATCATCCCTAATACTGGATTGCCCTAAACTGTTAACTGAAGTATCCATGTCATTTTTTAAAGTTACTAGTTAGACATTCCTACTATAGTTGTATATAACTACTAGTTAGACATTTACTTATAGTAGACTAATTTATTTTGGTGAATGACTTCTGTTATTTAGCCAAGAAAAAATTACTCTTCATACGTAAAAATTATAAATTCTCTCACATAATACTGCAACCTACCACAATGAATTATTTTGTTTTTATATTTTATAATCTAATTTATATTATTTATAAAATACTGTATGTGTGTGTGAGTAAATTTTTTATTTAAAATCTAAAAAAGATATTTAGGAATACAATATAAAATTTTGTTTGCTATCATATGGGCATGTCCCTATGTCACCCTTTTTTTATTTAGCTTTTTCTAATGCTCTAGGGAGCTCAATTTTTATTTGTTTTATGGCAATAAGTATCAGTAGGTGATGCTAAGTGTTAAAGTAAGGAGCAACAGATAACTTACCTGCATTACTACTACAAACTTAACTACTAGAATTTTATAGAATTACTCAGCTAAAACAATTATTATTGATTAAGATAAAGAATACTGTTCAGTATCAATTTGTGTTCAATCAGTATCTCTATATCATATCTTTTTATTGGATATTTTATTTTAAAGAGAATTTTATGTTGAATTTGAAGCTAAGTTAAACCTGTTTTATATCCATAATTATGATTGCGATATATTACGTATCTCAAATGAAATTTGTTTTATATATTATCATACAAAGAAATTATATGAGGTAAACCCATTTTATTGTCAAATTATCTCATTCATTATGATGTAAACTAATATATGTTTATCCAATATTACATAACAACACTAAGTAATATTTAAAATCACTCAAAAAGTATTAATATATGCAAATTTTTTATTTGTTGCAATTTTAAATGAAATTTTCATTTATATTAATATTTGATGTGGTGATAGACAATCTGGGAAGTATCCATAAGCCATGTTGCATTATTTCAAACACATTTTGAGTCTCTCTCCCTGAAATCATGCATAGTGCAACAAATGAAATTTTTTGTTGCACTGTGCATGATTATTATAGCATTGTTCTCCAAGCTGATCGGAGAAACAATTTGGATTGGGCAGATTGTTTTATAACAAGCATATTTTCACATGTTACATTAATCTTGATTTCTCTACCAATTACACATAAATATTTTATTTTATAACTAAAACATTGTTTAATTATAAAGATGTAAGCATTAACCGTTTTAAGAATGACACCATAATTTACAGAACTCTTCCTCCCCTATGTCATTTACCATCTCAAACTTATACTCTACCCTAAAGCATGACATAATTTATGGATTCTCCCTAGCTAATAAATAAATAATACTTAAAATAACACACACAGAAATAATATACATAGCATATAGAAAATTTCCATTTTATTGCCAAATCTGTTCTTATGCAACATCATTGTCATGGCATAATTATGTATTTCAACTGAGCATTATAATAACATAAATTATATGTAAAACTTTAAATATTGTCCACATATTAGCATTAAAAATTGGTGTTCAGCATTTCCTGAATGGATCATATTCATTTTTAATATGGTCAAAATAATTACATTCTTGAGTAAATTAAACAAAGAGCCAAGCATATGTTAAACAGGTGCTAGTTTTCTGCGTATGTGCATGGTATTTTTGTACTATGCAACAAAACGCCAAGCATGTGCTTCACTTTTTGTTGCAAAGTGGCATTTTGATTGTTTGTTGTATAATAAAATATATTTTGATAGATTTAATACAAGTGTTTTCATATAGAAACAAATTTTTTGAAAATTTAATCATTTAATTTTTAAAGGAAATATAAACAAACAATAACAAGAGAAAAATGATATTGAATTTGTAGCATTGTTTATTGTATTATTATATATACAATATATTGTATGTTTTGCCTGGTATGTATTTTTTAAACATACATCTATTTAAAAAGTATGTACTGGGCAAAATAGCAAGTGATTTTTTTTTTCTTAATGTGCCTCAGAAATCTATTAAACTTCACAAATTTTTTATATTAATTGTAGTCGTTCAACTAAGACATGTAGATCTTTCAGAAATAGAGCAGCAGGAATTGCAAATTGTAGAAAATTGTAAACTGTAATTGCAAATTGTAGAAGTACTTTGTCTTGCTAGTACAATTTGTAGGGAGGTTACTTGTTTTTTAAGATGGCAATAAATAATTAAGTATTATTGAATATTGATGATATATCATTTATGAAATAAATTTTAAATTGTCTCTATAAGTCAGTTATTTTTCAATAATGATTTTTACTGTGTGATTTATAAACAAAAACTTGGCAATGGCAAATATTTTAGCTAGTTTTTGTATAAAATTAAATTGCATTTATTTTGATTAGCATTTATCTAATATATGAATAAAATATACTAATTATGCTAAAATAATGCACTGATTTGAAAATAATAAATGAAACTAAATTAGATTACCCTTTTATCCATTTCAAATTTGTCCAAAATCTGAAATATTTCAACATGTGCACAATTTTCTCTTTATATCCATATATTTATAATATTATGCACATTAGTTTCATAAGATCACTAATATTTAAATAGTAAAAATCAACTATATACAGTTGTTTAATATATACTTATGCTGTAAATATCTGTAATTTCAATTTAAATATACCAATCAAGACACATGGTTCTCAATAGATTTTCTGGTATATCCTGATGAAAATTTTGTAAAATATTCAGGTACTTAAACTAATCAATAGATGGTAGTAATATAACTATAGTATATTATAAAAAAATTTAATGAGACTACAACTAATCTCTAAAAAGTACAAACAAAGAAATAATACAAATTGGCATAGTGGTCCAAAGTTACCCTGATTGACTGATATATAGATTAGTTTAAATAAAACTAATCTATATATCTACAAGAAAAAATTTTTAAAAAATTACCAGTTATTCAGAAATATTAAATGAATAGTATTTTAATGACTATATATTATCAATTATTTATATCATTAAATTGATGATAAAACATCTGAATAACAGAAATTTTTAATAAAGCAATTTTAGGACTTATTATGACATACAAAAAAATTTAAGATATAACAATTTATGATCTCTAATTTATATGGGAGAAGATACAAATATTTATTTAAATAAATTCAGTACATTAACAGATTAATTATGAAATGATTTTGTTTTTATAAATGTAGGAATTATAATAAAGTTATTACACACTTTGCTCCTTTATTACTAGATCACAAAACAAGCACTACAGCAAAGTAAAAGATTTTAAATGGCAAAACGTTTTTGGACATGGGTTACTACTAACTCTTTAGCATAAGTATATGGCACTGATGAGGGACGTCATATGTCTGAAAACGTTTTGCCATTTAAAATCTTTTACTTTGCTGTAGTGCTTGTTTTGTGATCTGTAGGAATTATCTTTGTAAAATAAAATCAGTACAAATTAATGCAATCCTAATATGTGAAACAATTTATAAAATGAGGAAAATCTGTATTAAAATATTCTAAACAAAATTTATTTAAAATATTTTTAATCCATTATATTTTTAATATTAAAAGCAATTCTTTTC
The DNA here is from genome assembly GCA_011317285.2 of Androctonus mauritanicus. Lineage (NCBI taxonomy): Eukaryota > Metazoa > Arthropoda > Arachnida > Scorpiones > Buthidae > Androctonus > Androctonus mauritanicus. The sequence goes on along the minus strand of WUQG02421407.1, from coordinate 4,500 downwards.
CCATATCTTATACTATATATTTTAATTAAATTAATAGGATATGTATAACTGGCAATTTTAGAACATAATTCATTTTCTCATAAACTATTAGTTTTGTGTATTGCATGAACTGGGACAAAATATCTATAATTAATTATAAAATTTACAAAAAAAAATATCTATCAAGTGATTAAACTGTGTAAAAAATACTCTTTGATTGACATTATTACAAATTCCAAATATATCAGTTTTCATTTAATTTAGAATGGAACTTTTATAAATATTTTAAATTTCAGAATAGTAAAAAGTTATCAAATAGATAAAGGAAGTGAATTCAAAACTTCTGTTATGAAACAGGAAACAGATCTGACTTCTGAAATGATTTCAACGTAAGTCTAAAATATTTTAAAATTTGTTTTACTCTATGAATTATTTAGAAAAATTTAAAATAATTTTTTTAAGTGGTTCATGGAAAGAAAAGTCATTCAAACCTTATAATTTTAATGCTCTTGGTCTGCCACCTGACTGTGGACATTTACATCCATTGATGAAGGTTCGAGCAGAATTTCGACAAATTTTTTTGGAAATGGGGTAATGAACAGTACAAAAATTTTGAATTGAAATTTAATATGATAGAAATTATAATAAAAAAATTTATTAATATATTTTTACAGATTTACAGAAATGCCTACTAATAATTTTATTGAAAGTTCATTTTGGAATTTTGATGCCCTCTTTCAGCCACAACAACATCCTGCTCGTGATACTCATGATACATTTTTTCTTTCAGGTAATGATTTCAATTTTTATTATTTTTAAAATGATTTCAATTTTTTTTTATTTTTTAAAATTCAATTTATTAATTTAAGTAAAATTTTAAAAAAGTTTAAAGATATATAAATTTTCATACATTACTTTATTAATAATAATAATAGATAATATAATTTATTTGAGTTTTATTTTATTAACAATATGATTGAAAATGTATTAAGAGATAAGAATTTTTATATTTCTTTATTCTTAGATGATTGTACAATAATTATGTTTATTTAAATAATCTATATACTTAACAATAATAATGTTTATTTATTTTAATTTTTAAACATATCTTAAAAGTAAAAATAAGATTCTATATCAATAATAGCAGATTTCTAAACAAAACTTTTGACTGAAATTTTATTCTGTTGGATTAATTTCCATATCTATCTCAATTGTATTCAATTGTAGATGTGATATATATGTTCAATATAATTGAACATATATATCACATCTACAATTAAATTTATTTTATTCTATTGATTTATTTTTTTACTTTAGAATTTATGTAATATTTATTAACTAAACTTGCAACTATATAATTTTTATCTTTTCATAGACATGTTAGGAATTTTACTTTTATTCCTTAGTTGTAAGCTTATAAGAATTTATATATGGTAGATTTTTTTTTACATAATATATAGACTTAGAGTCCCATGATTCCTTTCCTTATACAATGGTATCTTGCAATTCAAAACTATTTCATCGCCAAACTAGTGTCAAATTACAGGATAATATTTCCCATATAAGACTATGGAAAATAATCGTAGTTGGATTTTCCCATTAATCGTAGTTAATTCGTAGTTGGATTTTCCCATTTCCCTTAACAGGAAGCTGAGAGAGAGATATATTATATTATTTACTTTACTATATATATTTTACTATTGTATAACATACTAAATTACAAAATATGCTATTTTATACACAATTTATTAGCCCTTGGATGTTGGAATAGTCTTCTTTATCCTGTTCTACCTTTGAATCTGTGAAACCAGCCTTGACTTGCTTTAATTTCCTCAGTTTGATCTGAGATACATTCTAGAATTTTCTTCTGCAATTCTTTGAAAATTAACCTAGCCTTCTCACAGATCCTTGCCTGAATTACTGGATATCCCTTCATCTATCTTTCTCTAATCCAGGTGAGAAGCAGCTTTTCCATCTCTTCATTGATAAAAGATCTATCCTTTTAGAAATCTTCATTGCTCCAACAGATACTCTAGTACCCATTATTTTCTCTCTCTCTGTTGCAAAACATTGCCACTGTTGTCCTAGGTACACTATATTCTTGATCTACGTCTGTAATTATTCTACCTTTCTCTAGTTTATCTATAATTTCTTTTTTCTTCTCTATGCTCAATCAGGTGTTTGTCTTTCCTGAATTATTCTTCTGTTCCTGTCTCTTTGAACTTATCCATGCATTTCACTCAAAAAATAATAATAATAACTACAGATGTACAAATTTTTTACTTTCTGAAAAATACAGAAATGAAACTTAAAACAAACAATGGGGGAAAACACCAAAGCAACCCAACAAGAACTGACAAATAACAAATGGCATCACACAATTCCAAGCATGTGCATGTGCCAATGTGTGATATTCAACTGTCCACTGTATAGCTATTCCCCAAATTATGTAAAGGGTTATGTTTCTTATAATTTTATGCAAGTTAAATTTTATATAAATTGGTAAAATATTTTTTAACAAAAATTTTGAATTAAAAATTTCCAAAGCTAAGTGACCATAATGATTTCACCTATATAAGTTATGACATCATATTGATCCTAGAGTGAAAATGAGATAATGCACTGCATGGAATGATATCATAACAGAAATTTGTCCAAAAAGTTTCCATGTAAGCCCAACAAAGTTTAAATTTGATATACATGAATATATGTATTAAAAAAATGAAATTTATGAGCATATTGAATGGCAAGAAAAAAACAATAAATTATGTAAAGAAGGTTAAAGTTAATCTGAAAACAATGTTTTTGACAATCAAGATAACATATACATTTCAAAGGCAAATCATTTTTAAAAATTCTTCCTGCTCTTCAGTGCTACTTTTAAGTTTTATTTTATGAGCCTATAGAATTGTAATAAAATTTAAATTCATATTTTTAGATCCACAGTATTGCAATGAATTGCCAATGGATTATGTTGAAAAAGTGAAGAAAGTACATTCTGAAGGAGGATATGGATCTATTGGGTAAATTTTCATATTTTCATTTAAAAGATAAAAGTCAAATAAAAGAGTTTATATAAAAATAAAATTACAATATATGCAGTGTTAATTATTTCTTAAAATTTATCTTTAAATTTATTATTAATATTAATGATCTACAAAGGCTCATTTTAAATTCTAGTTCAAATAAAATAATGAACCTTTATGATAGTTTTTTCACAGATTTATAAGATATTGAAATTTATAAATATCAGATTATTAATTTATGTTCTAAACAAAATCTTAGATTAGTTTAACATTTTCCCTATTACAAAGAAAACTAAAATTAAATTAAATATTGATGTTCTTTTCCAATAAAAGTCTCTAATCTAAAGATACTATGAACTTAAAAAGTTTATTTTCTGTTTTTGTTTTATTCTTAGGTTAAAAATTTATTAATTTTTTCCAAGAAAAAACTTGTAATAAAAAATAAATTATGATATATAAATCAATATGTCAATATATGAATCTTGAAAATAAATAAATGTCTTCTTTTTTCGTAAAAAATATTTTTAATAGTAAATGAAACTTTATCAAAATTATAGTATTTGAATTGCAGTATATCAAAAGAGGAAACAGATAAAAAAAAGATGTGTCTTTTTGGATCAATTTTCTAATGCTAGTATAAAAAATTGCACTAAATTTTGCAGTATTTTTAGAATTTAAAGAAATAAAGATCTGCAGTTAGAACTACTGGTATGTATAAAATATATCCACAGTTTAAGTAATGGTATTTGCTTATATTATTATTAATCAATTATAAGAAAAACTTAAATAAATATGTAAATCACATAAAAATCTATTAAATTGAAAAAAATTGCAAATTCACACTAACTTCAATGCAGAATATTTCATATGAGGATATAGTTGTAAGAACTTTATCTCTCGCATATGACAACTGTTTTAAAAAAAAAAAGAAACTTATTATAGTTTTCCAAGAACAGATTAGGTAGCAAGAGTTACATAAATGTCTTAACCATTCTTGTAATATTACCATGCAAAATTTCAGTACTAGAAGTTGTAAAGATGATTTTAAAAATATCTGATTTTTTTAAGACAATATTTGTATAAGGTAAAGTTCCCCTATATCAGTGGTTTCCAAACTCTTTATGTCTACACTCTCCTTTTTTCATAACAGTCTAATTTTATAAATGTTTTCTACTTATAATTTAATATTATAAAACAATATTCTATATTTTGTATGTAAACTTCTTATACATAAAAAATATATATTTATTATAGTATAATAATTTTTAATACAAGTAAACAAATCTTATTTTTAAAAAAATGAAAAATAGAATGCATATTTGATGCAATGGGTGGGCTTGTTTATTGGCACAAATTCTCTCAAATCAGGTGTCATTGAAAATATCCCTACTCGCAGTTCTCTTTCAATCACTAAATGAGATCAATATTTTTCTTTAAAACAACTATAGCAGAAAATTTCTGGATACTTTGATATATATGTATATATAATCCTTAC
>WUQG02421396.1:0-15155 GCA_011317285.2 Androctonus mauritanicus | reverse complement strand
GGGTTGTTTTTTTTTTTTTTTCTGGCAGTCGAGAATGTATTTATGTAATTTATCGTTGTATAGGTGGAGCTTTAGGTGACTGGTGCATCCGGGAACTCTCTCCATTCTGTCACGCTTTTTGTGTGTATTTACTGATGATGGGTTTAAACCTGAAAGTACTTTAAATAAAAAAGTTTTTGGTTCAGCTTTGAAGCTTGTTTTTTTTGTGTTTTTATTTTGTTTCCCGAACCTGGTCTCTGAATCATCTATGGATTTTCAATGTAAATTCAGAAGTCGAAGGAATGTGTAAATCAGATTTTCTTAATGCATTTGATTAAGGAAAAGTATCTCCATGTAAGAAAAAGAATATTCTGTGCATTTGTAAATCTTGAGAAGACATATGACCAAATGAGTAAGAGCAAGCTGTGGAAAGTATTGAGTGAATATGGTCTGAACAGAACTTAGAGGTTTAAGCTAAGTAGCTTAGAACTTTTAAGCTGCAAGAGTGGGAGCAATAGATATGCATGCTAATATTTGTGCAAATTTTAGTGTGAATGAAGGCATATCAGAATGGTTTGTAAATGAAAAAGGGGTAAGGCAAGGCATAACAGTCATGGGAACATCTAACAGATATTCATACAAGATAACAGCACAATAAACAATGATATAAAATATAAACAAGCACTTTCTGTCTTAATGCAGAGAGACTATTCTCAAGTAAAGTGCAGCAATGGAATGGCACACAAACAGCAGTGGTGAAGGAGACATACTCTAACAAACAGGGAAAAAACATTGACCAACAAGAGACAGAGGAAAAGGAAGAAATTTTTAGTAAAACAAACAACAACGTAGAAAAATTATGCTAGAGAAATGGAGGAAGAGTAATAATAACTGATAAACAAAACTGGGAATAAAAGGGAAAAATTTATAAAATATAAATTAAAACAAGAGAAGAAAAAAAGAGATAATAATATACAGGTAAAAGATAGAGATGATAAAAAAACTTATTTAGAATCAAGAAGTTTCAATTAAGTATTAAATTTTCTAATTTAGTTTTAATAGTTATCTGTAACTTTCTTGATTCTAAATAAGTTATCATTACCTCAATCTTTCACATCTATGTTATTTTCTCTTATATTCCCTTCTCATTTTAATTTATATATTTTTCTCTTTTCATTCCAAGTTTTTTTATCAGTCATTATTAATCTCTTCCTTTTACAGCTGCATAACTCTCTCCTCTATCTTTTTAGCAAATTCAATACTTTCTATTTCTCTTGTTGTAATCCAATTCTCTAGCAGAATTTTTTTATATTGTTGTTTGTTTTGCTAAAAATTTCCTCCTCTTCCTTGTCATTGCTTTCTTACCTGTTTGTTAGAGTTCATCCTCTGCTGTTTGTGTTATTTTGTTGCTGCACTCTACCTAAAAATAATCTCCGCATTGAGATAAAAGTACTTGTTTATACATGTGTAATTATTTATTAATAATTTTGCATGATTAAAATCTTATTTATTTTATACTTTAAACACAATAAATACCTATAAGCTAATCCTAACAATGTTCCTATGGCTATTATGTACATATGGATATGTTTGTGAGCAATTTACTGTGAATGAGATAGATACTGTATGAAGGTACCAATGACACTGTTCTTCTTTCATAACAAACAAGATTTGAGAATGTTTATTGCATAGTTGAAAGAGGAATAAGAGAAGAAACAGATGGGGAAAAAATACATAAAATTTTACTTGTATTTGAAAGGAATGAAGAGCATACAAAGTATGAAATCAAAATGAATAGGGCAAATCTAAAACAGATTGAATGTGTGCAGGTGAATGAGTTTGTACTGGAATGATAATGCTAAAACAGGTGAATAAGTTTGTGTGCTTGGAAAGCATAATTTCTAAGTACACAAACTCATTCACCTGCCGAGTAGAATGAAATTGAGAGAGAGAGAGAGAGAGAAAGATTGTATTTATGATTAAGTGGTCTGAAGAACAAATGCAGGATTGATAGTACTGGGAGTCAATAGTATATACAATTAGGGATTAAAACCCATTCATTAGATCTATGCATATGTTTTAATCAGCAATAGTATTACTGTTTCTAACAGAAATAATAAAGATCATATTTATTTATTTATATCTTATTTTGTTATATATTTAGTTTAGTTTTATTTAAAAGAAATCTTTACTACAACAATATTCTATATTTGCTGATGGCAGAGGCACTCAAAAATTATTGTAGTAACAAAAATCTGGTCTTGATATTGGTATTGATATTGATGTATAAGAACAGATCAAAATATAGTGTAAAAAGCATAAAAAGTATTTGAATACAGTGGAAATAAAATACTTGAGTGGCTAGAATATACAATGTAATTGTATTTCAACTGACAATGTGCAAAAGAGATTTGGAATGATAAAAGTATAATGTGAAGGATTAGTATAGCACATTACATTGTATAGCATGTAAGTCAACTTTGAGATTTATGATCATATGGAATAAATAAGTAAAAAATAAATAGGAAACAAGTGCATGCTGAATATATCAATGGTAATTGTAAGAGATAGAAGCTAAGAAAAGAATGTAGCAACATAAATAAGTATTTGAAGATGTCTGTTTAAGAATATAAACAAGAAGTATATTTGTATGAAGAAAATGACTGTGGAGGAAGCTGATATAATATATGAAGTAGAGATGCGTGGCAACATGTAATGAATTGTTTTTTATTCCTTTGTTTATCATATTACCTTTCTTCCAAGAGGAAATGGTTGTGATGTTGAAGTTTAGTCATATGGATTAAAAACATTTGAGAAGTAAAATCTTTTATTTAGTTTCATATTCTTATTACCAATATTTATTTATAGTCCATATAAATAATCAGTTGATTTAAAATTTATTTTTATAATATTGCTTAATATTGCTGATAATACATTTGGAAGAAAAGAAGTATATTAATATTAAGCATTATTTTTACTTTTAGAGACCTTCATTTAGTTTTTCATTTTAATCAACTTTCACCACTTAAATTTCCTTTTAAAACTTAAATTTTGGAATTTGTTCAAGAGAGGATGAAATTTTCTTCTCTTTAGTTGCTAATTGATATCTTGAAATTATTATATATATATAAATGAATTTGGATATAATGATGATGTAAAAAATTTTAATGAGCTAAAAATGATCATTACAGTTGAATTTTCTAGGAAAAAAAAAAGGGAGGGAATTGGTTAAACTACCCAAAAATAATTTTTTTTTGCACTATTTGCTGTTTGAAAATGTATTAATTTATTTTCTCATATATATTTATATATACAGATTTCTTTGATCAATATATAATATTTAAAATCTTTTAAAATAAACTTAAAATATGATTTGAAAAGAAAATTTTTTAATGATGAACTATTAAGTTATATTATAAATATGAAATTGCACATTTCTCAGTAGACAAGTGATGTATAAATTGTTAATAGGTGCAAATATATTATACTAATTAAGTTTATATTAACTGAATCAATAACTGGGTATTTCTATTTAAATTTTAAATTTTTAGCTTAAATCTTCCTACGTTTTATGCTAAAAATTTTAAGCTTAAAGCTTGCCTTTTTAGATTAAGTTAATTATAAAATCACAAAAATATAACATATTTTCTATTCAAGATCTTTCTTTTTGGGCACTTAACTCTTCATATATAATTTTTATTAAAGAAAGCTGAAGTTTTTTCCTAAAATGGCATAATGTGTATATTTAATAAGCAATTACAAGAATAAATTTTTAAATTTGTTTCATTTTAAAATAATCAATGTAATTGAGAATCAAATCATTAAATTTTAATGCATAGATTCATATATAGATAGTTCCTTTACTAATAATAGGATTCTGTTCAAATGACCAGATATGAATAAGGAATATATGTATAATATATCAATTATTTATTATTATTATTCATATATAGCATACAACACTATAATAAACTTACACCATTATGCATTTGATAAGCCTTACAAGGCTTAACAAGTGCATCATGGTCTAAGTTAAAACTATCTGTACTGATGTATTAAAATTTCATTCTACAAATCATATAAACAATAAAATGATGAGTTATTTCTTCTAATATTGAAACATGTTTATATCTGTTTTAATATTATGGAATTAAATGAGAATTTCTTAATTCTTTGATAAAATACTAATTTAATGAAACAAATTTAAATTTGAAATAAATTTTTTTTGCAATTTAGATTCAAGGATAATATATAAACATAAAATGCAGATTAGTTCTGTTAGCTTATCATTATATTCCATTCATATGGTTTATCTATTAAAAATAATGATTACTAAATTATAAAGTTCTAATCAAAAATATTTTCCATTATGTTATAACTTTACCACATAGTTAGAAATGAAGAAAACAATAGGCTAATGAAGTTTATAACATAATATATTGCTAGCTTATATATACATATTATATACAATAAATATATATATACAGTATATATATATATATATATATTGTAAATATAATATTCAATATCTTTATAGATCTTTATAGACAATATATAATATGGTATTACATTATATATATATATATTAAACTTCATCTTCAGAATCATCTTACAACTATTATTAACTACTATTTGCCATATTAAGCAAAATCTTTTAGAACAAATCCTATTTCAATATAACAAATATTGAAATAATCCTATTTCAATATAAAGTAAATACTACATAGTAATTTATTTTTTCTTAAAAATTGGTATTTATCAATTTTCTGTAGAATGCCTTTAGAACGAATGAATGACATCATAGTATACTATTCTTACTTGCTATTCTTATCAATTTCAACAAAAATAGCACCAAAAGCAAGTAATATATGTTAAACATTTATTTTGTAAAACGCTTTCGGACTTTTAATAGTCCCTCATCAGTACATACAAAGATTACAATTTTCGAACACTTTGAGGTAAAGTATATTAACCTTTGCTTTTGGTGCTATTTTCGTTGAAATTGCTATTTTCATTGAAATTGAATGACATCATATTAAGTATTAACTATAGCACGGGTGGCCAACTTTTGTATACATAAGATCTACTTTTTATGTTAAAAATGTGTAGTGATCGACCTGTTGTCATAGGCATAGTCTAAGTGGGGAGAGGGAGATGTGTCCCAGTCTAATCCAGTATAAAGAGAACACTCTTATTGCCGCTCTAACTAGGATCCTAAATTAGTGTTCTATTTATCATGTAGTCTAATCGTTTTCTAAGTTAAGGCATCACGAGTGATCAACCAAAATTGGCTTCACAATCGACTTGTTGGTCATCCCTGAACTATAGCATATAGTAATAACAGAAAAAAAATTAATAGCGAATCAAATGTTATAATTTACATCAATCTTTATTTCTTATAAAAAGATTTTATAAAATAAATGAACAATTGTATAATAAATGTTACATAAGTTTCTACATATTTAATCAGTAATACTGTGTTCACAGTATTACTGATTTAGATATATAAAAAAATTCATATAACATTTTTTATATGATTATTCATAACACAGTCTTCACTATCTAATAACTGCAGTGATTCTTAATAGTATAACTGTTTGTTATACAATATTTAGTTATTCACCTTCTAATATGGATGGTAAATGTGTTTTTTACTCTGATGATAAGAATGTTATATAGACTCAAAATTTCAGTTTTATAAGTCTTTTCATTTATTTATGATTTCAGTTTAATTAAATAAAGATTAGATAGAAACTTTTATAAACGCATTTCTTATAAAATAAAATAACAGTGCTGCTCAAATATTTAATGAAATAAAAATTTTTTCAATATAATATATATTTTTATTGTTTTTGGGATAATTTCATTTTTAAAAACAATATATCATATAATATTATGGAAAAAGATTTGATATTAATATTGAAATAAATATTTATAAAGATAACTGTATTAGATATAAATGCAAAAAAAATTTATAATATAGTGATACCTCGATTTACAAGTTTAATTCATTTTGTGATGAAGCTCATAACTCAAATTATTCATATGTCGAATCAATTTTCCCCATTGAAATGAATTGAAATGCCATTAATCTGTTCCGCACTCCCAAAAATACTGCATTTTTCTGTTATATGTTTTTAAATAAGAAAAAAATGTGCTCGCAAATAACGAATACTGTATAAAAACACAATACAATAAAATGTACTGCAAGAAACTCTTTTATTAGGTATAATGTACAGCATTTGCTGTTGAGATCAGACAACTCCAAGATATTAGAAATATAACAGCTGAGTTGGTATTTCATAACAATTTCTATTATAATGCTTTTTCACACACACTAAATACTATAAATAACTCAACACACGTCGCAGTTGTGATAAAATTGGTTTAATATATCAAATGTTTTCGGCAATACAAATTGTTGCCGAAAACGTTTGATATATTAAACCAGTTTTATCATAACTGCGACGTGTGTTGAGTTATTTATAGTATTGAGTTGGTATTTCTTCTCTTTACTACAATATTGTGAAATTTTATCATAAGACTGTAAATTAATTTTATTACAGTATTTAACAAAGGTCTCTCATGCATTGTTAACCTCTAGAATTCTAGAACCCTCCTAAATTTGCATAAGATTTAGTGCCGCGAAGCCTAATCATTTTTTTATCCATATTTTATTTTATTTTCTAGAAATATGAAAGTGCTAAAAAAATTCTAATCTGTTGGAGAGATGTACAGTATTAATATGTACACTATATTTTTTTTAGCACTTTTTATTTGTTAATTTTTTTTTTTTGCATTAATTTTTATTTTATTTTAAATGGCAGTATTAAGGGCTTAACAAAGGTCTGTCTCAGGGACAAAGTAAGTGCTGCCCAGGTCTGATGTTATGCTCAGGGCGGCACTTACTTTGCCACTGGCCACTGCTTGTAACCCGAATTTTAGCTCGCAACTCAAAGCAAGAGAGACAGCTCGTATCTCAAAACACTTGTAAGTCGAGGTACCACTGTATAAATTATTCAGAATATCAATTTAATTTTCGATCAAAATTAATTATAATTTTATTAAAATTCATTTTGATCAGAAATTAAATTAAATTTCATTAACTAATTAGAAAATTTTATAAAGATAAAAAATTTAAAATTCAGTATATTTTTATATAAAATAATTGAACAATAGAACTTTCCATCTCTATTAAAATATATCTCAGCATTCTAAATACTCCCAGTTTTGAAATAATATATAACTAGATTTTAAATCAAAGTTGTAGTTTAAATAGGCCAAATATAATGACTTAAATTTATATTGCTTTAAATTTATTATTATGTATAATAAACAATCATTAAATACTGAAAATTATACAGTATATATTGTTGTAATTTGTTAGGTGTAAAATTTTAATAAATCAGTGCAGAAAAGATTTGATGCATATCTAATTCTATATATTATTGTTAAGATTATCTACAGTATATAGTTCACATAACAAATATTACTTGTATTAATCTTTTTATCAAAAATAAACAACAGTCCTTTTTAGTAAAAGTGTAATATTTGAAAAATATTATTTTTATGTAAAAGACTTAAAAATTAAATTTTCTTTAAAAAAAAAAATTTTATTTTGATTAGAAATAAAATTTTGAATAATTTATATAATCCTGTTTTTACAAAATAATAGCTCTATATAAAGTTTTCAGAATTAAATATAAGTTTTGTTAACTAAATAATATTTAAGAATTAAATCATAATAATACAATATTCTATAATTTTCATTTATGCAACTTTTCTACAAATTCTTATAAACTTTTTCATTCAGTAATACAATAATAATTTATTAAAAAATCAATTTGTAATACAATTCTTATAACTAATAAAAATTATCTGAAAATTTTATAATTTTCAAAAATACACAGTATCATATTAGAAATTTATTTTTAATTTTTTTGCTACATTCATAACAAGGAGACTTCACTTTCTGCTAGATGTTCTAATTTTTTAATTTTTTGGTTCTATGTCTGCCTGATGATGATGTATTGTACGTTGAAAACGTTCGCAATTTAATGGTGAATAAAACTGTGTTTATTGATATGCTCAACTGCCGTTTAGTGCTTGTTGTTTTACATTGTTTGCTACATTCATAAAATAATAAGTTTACTAGCATGTTTCGAAGAAATAAAATATATTTTAGCACATATGAATATATTTAGTAGCAAATATCTTTATATTTATTAAAATATTTTAATAAAGTAATCAAAAATATTAAATGTTTGTAATACTACAATTAATCAATATTAACTATTGATTTATATGAAATTTCAAGTTTGCTGTTTATCTCCAATCAAGTTTTAAAATAAAATTTTTATAGAATTTTATTATTTTCTTTAATAGAAAATAATAATAAAGAGAAAAACTTTAAACAATTAAAATAAATAAAAATTTAGTACTACTAGCCCATCTGTATCAAATCTAGGAAAAATATGTTTATTGAATTTGGAAGGTAATAGACCTAGACATTTAGATCAACTATCTGTCAATACTTTTCTTTTTTCAAGGTCATTGAATATTGAATTTCAAACTAAACAATAAATTTTATTATTAACCAAAAATATGCTCTGAAAATGCATCTAAATAAAAAAAAAATTTAAAATAAGGTCAAATCCTATTTTTGATTTTTGCAATAATTTCATAGAATCTTATAAAAATACTGAACTATTAAGCATAAATGGTAAACAACAGAAAGCATAGATAAGAACATATAAAATTTGCTATTAATAAACCAACTTATTTAATTTATATCATCCTTACTGATAAAATTCAATAATATGCAGTATATTATATAATATATTGTACATTATAAAATTAAGAAATCAAAAACATATTTAACATTTTGTATTTTATTATGATTTACTGCATTTTTATAATGCAATTTTTTTCATCGTATACATAAATTCACATTTAAAAAATTTTTATTTAAATGCAAGAAAGTTTTAATAAATAACCAAAGCAGTAACTATAAATTTCAATAAAAAATAGTACAATAATTTTCAATTTTGAAAACAAAGTATGCTAGATTAACAGTGCTTACAATTTATACATATTTATATTCAAATGTGATAGTGAAATAATATAATGCCAGTAAACTGTGTCATTTTTCAATTTGCAATAATTTTTATGGGTGAAATATTTATATATGAATAAATAAGGATGTTTTATTCAGTAATTAAGAAAATTCTAAATAATGATATAATGAAGTGAAAAATATTTAAAACAATTTAAGTTAAATATAAATATATTGATTAAAAACAACAGTACAGTACACTGTTTAACATATATAGGCCTACTGTATTTAATTTTTAGTTTTATAAATGCATATTGATTTATTTTCTATGCATCTTGATGATTTGTGTAAATTTAATAAAAATAATTTTAAATCCTTTCAAAAGAGTTGTGTGATTTTTTTATGGAATTAAATGAGGCAAGAAAAAAATTTTCTTAATTTATGTATCTTTATGATATGAATAATAATATAAATCAACATGCTGAATTCTATCAACATGCTGTATAGATAACCTATTAGAAATTTATTAATATTCTACTAATAAGACTAAATATTATATTATATGATGATGATGATGATAATTTATAGCAATAGATGCTCTATGAACACTATTTTGTTTTAATTTATTACAACTAAAATATAATTTTAATTTACCAATAATTAAAAGTTTAATTTTATTCTACATTTATAAAAAAAAATTAAAAAAATCTAATAAAAATTATTTAAATTAAATGATTTTTCATGAATATCTATTATAAATAAAATACTTAAAAGAAAATATATATTTAATTTATATATACATAAAATAGATTAGAAAATAAACAATAATGAAGATAACAGACAAAGAAAATTGATAATTCATATAAAATAATTAATAATAAAATTATACAATAATTTATAATTTTTAAGATATTGCAGATCAAAAATTTTAAGAAAAAAAGGCTTAGCTGATTACTGATTTATATAAAAAGTTTATTATAATATATTTATGAAGATAAATTTATTTTTTGAAATGAAAAAACAGACTTCAAAAATGAAGATATAATGCATTTCAGTTCATTCTAATACAGTTTCAATATTCAGTAGTGAGTAAACATGTAATTAATAAAGTATTGATATCCAGAGGTGTGAGACATGGATCCTCCAAGAGTGTAAACAAATGCTTTAGCTACCACATGATCATCCTGCTAATCTGCTAAATTTGTATTGATGTTTCTTAATATTAATATCATAATTATAATAAATTTAAAAAGTAAAAAATAGAGTAAATTTATATTAACTATCAAAATATACTAATATACTAGCACTTCTTTGCAGTTAAATGTAAAAACTTTATTTTAAAAATTAATAATTTTTTAAATAAAGTTTTTACATTTAACTGCAAAGAAGTGCTAGTGTATTAGTATATTTTGATAGTTAAACACATACTGAAGCAGTTTTTGGTAATTAAGTATAGATTTATATTAACAAAATATATTATCTAACTTAAACAATAGACAAGTTAAACAACTATATATTAATATTGTGTAAATATCATCATCTTTTTTCCTTCCCAATGTTTTAGCAATAATTTCTTCTAATATGTTAAATTTTAATGCAATATTTTACTCTGTAATGATATAATTGTATAATAAAAAGTTGCAATTATATTATTTTATCATATATTAAAAATTTTAAAAATCATTGTACAAAAATCTTTAATGTTTATAAATATTTAGAAAATAAATAAATAAAAACAGTTGAGTATCTCTCATTACAAAACAAACATAACACCATTTTTAAATATTCTATTAAGAAAGATATTTATTCCAACACAAATTAAATAATTTTAAAATTAGGAGACATTTCTCATCAACTGTATTACTGCACTGATTTAAACAAAATTATTAAAAATAAAACATCTGATAAAACAATATTCTATTTTTCTGATTTTATATTTGAATCTATGATCATTTGAAGCCCTATAATGTTGATATAATGACTTTAATCAATTCAATTTTACAAATGGAGTATATACTAATTATAGATATATATTATTCTATAAACAATTATTGAAATAAATTCTTTATATCAAAACTTATAGCTAAATTTGATTGATTAACTTATTTGAATTATGCCACTAAATCATGAGGGCTATATTTTGCAGTAGTAGCTTTTTGAGCCCAACTCAGGCAGGCCAACACCCATGATAGAGTTAACAGGAAGACTGAAGGATGAGGTTCAATGGGCCCAGACACTCCTGAATAACCAGAGGTGTGAGACATGGATCCTCCAAGAGTGTAAACAAATGCTTTAGCTACCACATGATCATCCTGCTAATCTGCTAAATTTGAATTTCAAAGGTGCTTTGTGACATCACATATTTCGAAAGTGATAAATTATAAACATTTTTAAATCAAATAAATAATCAATTAATAAAAGAATATTTGGGAAAAAATTAAATATTGTAAACTATCTTGGTTTATATGCTTATTTATGTTAGTGATTCATGCTTTATTGATTTATTATTAAGCAATTCGTAATAGAACTAATAGGACATTGCATTATTAAATGGAGTTTTATAATTATGATTAAATGAAGGTAACTGCCTTATAAATTTTTTATTTTATTGTAATCAATTAATATTACACATACTAAATAAAACTATTTGTGATCCAATTTTTTTATACTATAAACAAGCCTAATCAAATTAATATATGCATAAACCATACAAATCTTTTTATAATTCTCTTATAAATGGCTTCTAGGTTATTGACTGTAGTGTCAACAACTAGGTCCAATGAATGTTAACAATATTTATATGGGAAACACGTGGATAATTACTTGATTACAATAAAATTTCGATCAGAATAGGAACTGATGAATAATTAGACATATTATTGAAAGAATTCATTAAATATATGATTCAAGAGAAAGTTATTTAGTTAAAAATTGCATAATCACATATCTCATTGAAAAAATATCTTATATGCGATCTATCACTTGTTAAGAAAACAAAAAGCTTAACTAACTAACCTTGCTTTTGATTTCAACTAAATTACGATTTGTCTTCTGGATAATTTTCGAATTTCTTGACATTTCTTTTCTTAAATCATTGGTTTGGAATGGAAACGAATCCGGTAACAAGAGTACTGCCTGACGTCACGGTACTCTCGTGTCATACCTACATTTGCTCGGACGCCGATTAGATTTTTTGAAATTACGCAATCCAAGAAATATTTCATTAGTTATTTTTACATAAATGCTAATTAGTCATGTGAATAAAATAAAAATAATTTATGTTATAAATTATAAAATTCTGTCATGCTGCATTTTTATTTTGTTTTTAATCTGATTTTTTTTATTATCGATTCTAACGCTATCGTTAAATCTGTATAGATTTTCATCGTTTTAAATATTTTATAACTGGTTAGAAAAATTTGGAATTTCCTGAAAAATTATACGCATCATTTCACGTTTTAATGATTATTCTTTGTCTTTAAAATATAAGCATGTTTTAACAAAGAAATAGGACTAGCTAATTAAAAATTTAACCCAATTCTGATAGAACCCGAGGCATTTTTTTTGCAGATAAGCCAGAAACAATGGCACATAACTACTATCTTAAGCTAAAGATATTTTATAAATCGGTTCATAAATGTTTTTTAAATATCTATCGGCTTTTTGATAGGCCTATTCTCCTCTGAGTGAAAAAGGGCCAAACAAAACTTTGATTGATTCTCATCAAAGTATATGTACAGTATATACCTTTGCGGAAAATACAGTTAAAATATTAAAAGCATTTTTTTTTATTAGTATATTAAATAAATTTTGAATTAATTCACGTCACAAAACAAATGAAATAATTTAACTCGATTTAAAAACATAAATAAGTTGATAAGTCTACTGCCATTACTTTTTAATACAGTACGATCATTGTGACATGTTCTTCAATAAGAATAGGAAACCTTATAAATCACGAAATAAATATATTTAAGTCGTATATTTAATAACCTATCTTTGACACGTCTTGTCCCTGTGGAAGTTTATCCTATAAACAAGTGAAATTTTAATAAACATCCTGTTTTAAAATTTTTTCAGTACTATGTCATACACTAACATTAAATATAAAACTATATTGAGAAATGCTATAGAAAAATTATAAACAGACTTCTCGTTATAATCAATGAACAACTTTATATATGCTAACTAATGTTTACACTTAAATTTTGAAATAATAAAACAATTAGAAATTTTTAAATTGAAGGCATGCTTGAAAGCTTAAAATTTTTAAGTCGGGAAATCTATCTTTGTCAATCGTAAATATTTAAAATATTTGTAATTTTTGTAAAGATTATATACAGTATGCTTCCGAGTATTTAAATAACCGAGCATGCTTTGTTATAAATGAATAATATATAAACGGAAATGATATGGTAATTTTTATTGATTTTTGTCTTAAGGGATTCTAAACAATATGATAAGGTTAATGAACTTGACTTTGCCCTTTTTAAAATAAATATCCTAGATTTTCTTTAGCATCAGTTTGCTGGAATAGATTATGTACAGTACTTTTGTATCTAATAATTATTAAATACGGTATACAGCGTGATGTGAATAATGATGCAGTTTTAATCCATAGAATTTATTTTATAAAATTAAATTCTATGGATTAAAATTGCATCATTAACTATGGATTAATTAAAAAGCTAATACTTATCAGCACATTATTCAAAGTCCAAAATAGATTTACTACTACTTTTAATCCATAGAATTTTATTTTACTTTATAAAATTGACATAGAAAAATTCCAGCAAGTTCTAAAAATAAATAAAAAAAAAAGAAAGGAGGAATTAAATTACAAATATATGTTGAAGATCAAATAATTTGTGTTAAGATCCTCAACTATCTAGGGCATGTGATTTATTTGCCTTTTTGTTTATGTTTTAAATGTAACCTGACTTAGATCATAAATTTTCTACTAAGTACAAGTGTAATGTTATCACAAATTCCGTACTCTTGACTCATCTTTATTTTTCCGTTTAATAAATACAGTAAACGTCAAAAAATAATTTTGTTTTGTCCTTAAAATGGAATGAATAAGATATCATTAATATTAATAACAAAAAAACACAGAAACGTGAGAATATCAGTTTATCAACTCGTGCTTGCGTAACTTAATATAATATAGAGAAGAAATCTCAATTTAAATCTTATGAAAAAAAGCAAACTGATTGAACTGAGGATTATTAGTTATTTGGATTTTATTAATAATGCTCTTAATATTATACTCTATAAAAATAGCATTAAAATTTCAAATTTTCCTGTATAAAGGATTATAGGGAAAGATGAACGGAGATTAATAATTACATCAATATAAAATAACTTGATATTAGAAACTTTTATTGATAAATCTGGCAGTAATAATAATTTAAACGGTTAGCCTTTTTAGATTTATATGTATCGTAATATTGTAATATAAATATGTGCATTTAAGTTATGTTAAAATTATTTCAAGTTATATAATCTGTAAACAGAAAAATAGATATGATACAGTAACTAAAACAACTTATTAAGCCTAGGACACACCGAGACTCTTTTGCCAGATTTTCTGCGCAGAAATGCAGAAAATCTGGCAAAAAGCAGAAAGAAATTTATGCGTATCTAAGCAGAAAAACGGCAGAAAATTGACATAAGCACAGTTCAAGTTTTTCATTCTGCTCGAGCTTTCTGCCTAACTACAGCCAATCGCAGGATTGTTTACATATGACGTCATAACTCATTCTCCCGTCTCTAGATATACAGCGTAGCGCATTCTGTCGCCATTTTATTTCCTCTGTCGATCAGTAATCACGGGTAACTTTGTAAAAAGTAAACAATAATACTATATTTCTTTTTTAATTTATAAAAACAAAATTAGAAAAAGAAATATAGTATTATGGAAGAAATATAGAATTTTTTCATAAAGTTACCCACGATTACTGATCGGCAGAGGATGTAAAATGGCGGCGGAATGCACTCTACTTACAAGGGAACATCACACCTGATGTGTCTGGGATTTGCCAATATTTTGTCATCTGAAAGAGCATAAAGAGTAGATGAAGAATCACCCCTATATTGGGGGCCACTACTCTAGCGTTTT
>WUQG02421385.1:0-15156 GCA_011317285.2 Androctonus mauritanicus | reverse complement strand
AGTGGAATTAGTTTGACGTTAAGCGTCGACTGCTACCGTTGGTCGCTGTCGCTGAAAGTAGACAAGTGGAATACAGGCCTTAAGGCCGTATTCCACTTGTCTACTTTCAGCAGTAGCGACCAGCGACAACGGCCGTTGCTATGGAAACAATCCCACAATGCACCGCTTCAGCGACGTGCCGCTAGATTTCAACAAGTTGAAAATTTGACGCTATCGCTTGACTTGGCCGCTTTCAATAGCCAATAAAAAGACAGTATTTGTATGACGATGGCTATAGTTATTCACGTGACGATAAGACACATGGTTGTTTACATTTGAAATATGTGACGACTGTTTGGATTGGTCAATGAGTCCGATTACGCTATTGGTTAATTTTTCACTACTTTTGCGATGCTTTTTATAGTGGAATTGGTTTGACGTTGAGCGTCGACAGCTACCGTTGGACGCTATTGCTGAAAGTAGACAAGTGGAATACAGGCCTTAATGAATGCTTGGGTTAACAGTGAATTCAAAATAAAGCCCTCCACTGATGAGCCAAACAAGGCCCATGGGCTTGTTTGGCTCATATATGAACAATGAATGTTTGATAATGAAAGAATGTTTAGAACATTTATTGCCTTAGTTTTTGATTTGATAGATGAATTCCATTTGATATATTAATTAATTTTAGCTTATAAATTAAGCATGATTATTTGCTAAGGATGTCATATTAAAAAATTTTTTTTTATTTTATTTTATTATGAACCTCATAAATATATTACGTAACATACAATAATCATAACTTATAATGAGAAAATGAGAAAATCAATTATGAGACTGTGTATGAAATGTTTGAAATATATTCACGAAGAGTGCATTGGCCTTATCGCTAAACATAAAATATCAAATTTTCTTTGTCCAGAATGTGATATTTAGGCTACTTAATGTTTCATTGTATCTTATATTTAGTTTAGTTTAAATAAGCTTATATTTATTGTAATTTTGTTGGTTTGTATTCTTAATTGCCGTTTATTCATACATGAACCTTATTTAGGTATAGTAAGTGGGCCTTATATGGAACAGAGTTTTCCTAATAAGGCCCAATGGATACGTTTTGGAATTTGTTTTATTATAGAAAAAATTACCAATCCTTCTACTTGTAAATTAAAATTTTCTTTAGATTACACATTAAAGTATGTTATAGTAAACTTTTCAGAATTTTTTCTCCTGGGATAAATATGCAAAAATTCTTGAAACGTTAGATGGGCCTTATTTGGTGCAAGTACCTTATAAAATAAAAATATAAAATTTATATTGAGCTACGTTTTTAAACTAGAATGATCGAAAGTTGAGCTATTGAAAAATGTTTTTTTTTTTTTTCACTTTTGATACGGTTTCGAGTGAAATGAAGATGCAGGATGTCTTTCCTTTCAGGTATTTGATCCAGAATGGTGCTAACCTAGCAGCTATTAATAATGACGGCGAATTACCCATCGATTTGGCAGAAAGCGAAGCGATAGAAGAATTTCTACAGGAAGAGATGAAAAAACGAGGTGAGCGATGAAATACAGTAAGCTACGAGACTCAAGTTCGTTTCTCTCAAAACTTTTTACTATCTTTTCTTTAACTCGTTTTCTATAGAAATCGATTGTGATTTCGTCAGGACCTTGGAAGAAAAGATCATGCTAGAAGATGCTAGAAAATGGTTCCGAACTAAGCAGGTAGAGGATAACGTTCATTACCACACGGGAGCCACTGCACTCCATGTGGCTGCGGCTAAAGGTTACGGGGAAGTTTTGGGGTAAGTAAAAGTCCAAGTCATGTGATTTAATGATTTATTAGCATGCCATTCAAAAAAGTAAAAGTTTCCTTCTATATATCCAAAAGTGCAAATTAATTAATGTCGTATCTTGCTGATAGTTTTAAAATTGATTTTTTTTTTATACGAAAAAACATGAAATATACCTATATTTGCAAGGTTGTATTTGACGAGTATAAGGGATCTGTAGTCCTCATATACTCGTTTAATAATTCTCAATATGTTATGAAAGTAAAAATACCAAATTTTAAGTAAATTAAATAAAAATTTAACTATCTAAAATATGATCTATGTTGGCTCTCGCTCGCAATTCATCTTGCTACTGATGAATCGCGAGCGAGAATCGCAGTAAGTGAAAAACTTGAGCATCTCCAGCGCTTTCCAAACTTTTTACAATTGCGATCCACCTTTTATAACGACAGACTTTCGCGCTCCATTTAACTTTAATGGACACGAGTTGTAGCTGTATGATTACAAATTTTCACGCTTCAAAAACTTTCGCTACCCATCAAAAATCGATTCATGATTCACACTTCAAGATACGCTGATATAGTTTATATGGTTATCGAAAACTTTCATTGTTTTGTTAGAAATACAAGAATAAAAAAACAATACATCTATCTTCATCGTAAAACAAAAATATATTTTTTATTTTAGCCTGTTGATAAGGTCAGGAGCAGATCTTAATGCTCAAGATTATGACGGTTGGACTCCTATGCACGCAGCTGCTTATTGGGGACAGAGGATAGCCTGTAGGATGTTAGCCGAAAACTTAGCTAATATGACCATCCAAAACAACGTGGTAAGTAAACTATTTGAATAGTTACAAACCCTGAATATATAAAAACCCATAAAAAACTCATTGAATCCTTATAAACCCGTAAAAAACCCATTGAATTCTTATAGGGACAAACATGTTTCGACGTGGCCGATGAAGACATGGTGAAATTACTGGAAGAACTGAAAAAAATGCAAGAATCGGTAAGTGAAACTAGAGTCAATTCTGAAGAGAATTGTAAACTCGAAATAATAATGAATAAGTTTTATTGATAGATGGAGAAAGAACGCCCAGAAATCAAGGAAATCCTACAGAGACAGGCCAAATGCCCACCCATGCGTAAGACATCTATCAATCGCACGACTTCGGCAGAAAAGATTACTAACATAAAGCCAATCGAAAAAGAAGTCATCAAAGTGAAATTCTCCCCCATCGTCGAAGCAGCACCACCTAAAGGTAGGACAATCGAATGTGGCGATGATGATTTTATTCCTTCGTCAGCTCGAACAATGCCAAGAAGGAAATAAAAACGGAACAACAAAACAATAGTTTGACAGAAAGTTTCGGAGAAAGAAGGAACGGGAATAATGCCAGCTATGACTCTTTCGATAACACCTTCGTTCAGTTTAGTCGCGTCCGTCATCCAACGACGGTTTTTCTAAAAGCGATGTGGCCAGCATCTTGTGTAAGGCGCATTCCTTTCGTATTCGTTAGCTATTCTCTCTGTCGTAAATCACTCTTCCCTCTAGACTAACGCTAAAACACGCCGACGCGAATACCAACAAATCCGTGCCGAGTTCACTTTTCTAACTGAAATATTCGTTTCTTCTTCAGTTGATAGAAGTGAAAAGAACGAGTTGCCCGAAGAAGTTTCCAGAATAGACCGACAGCCTGTCAAAAAGGTGAGTTTGTCCTATTCTCCATCAAGTTGATAGTCAGAGCGACCAATTTTTACTATAAAGATAAAATAAAGAGCTATTGAATCTCGAAGATAAGTTTGTGTCTAACGATTTTCGCGATTTTTAAGAAGAATCGTACTGGCAAAGTAGTGAGCGTACTGTTACGATGCGATTAAGAGAACGGTCGCTTTAATAAATAAGAAAAGTATTTTTATTTATTTATTATTATTCTTGTGTGGGAAAATAAGAATAAAATCATTCTTTTTAGCGGTCCATCTCTCCCGTAAAATCGCCAGAGAAAGAAGTAACGCCTTGGAGGAGACCCAGGAAACACGCTACTCCTCCTCCCGAAGATCGCATAGTAAGTAAAAATCAAGACGATGAATGTAAAAAAAAAAAAAATCGTTTATAGCCGAATTTCATGTGTTGTCTCTATTAATTACAATTTGTTTACCAATAGACGATGGCTATAAAACTGATTCATTCTTTGGTTTAGGTGACGAAAGAAGAATCTGAATCTGAAGAAGAGTAAGTATTTATTTACAATCGTTTTTGGAGAGAGGGAAAGAGATAGATAGCGTAAAATGGCGATAAATCACTTCCACTTATAATGAAGAGCAACATATGGCGATAATATTCTTCGGACAAACGGTAGAAAGTAAATGGGATATTGTCAAAACAAACAAAGGCCGTGCCAAGTCCGGTCTATCAATAGCTTGCTCGACTTCTTCCTTAATGAATGTAGAATCTCGCTTTCTCATAGGTACCGATTCTAAACTGTATGTGTTTGGAGATATTTCTTTCCCTTTTTTAAAGAAAAAAGATTGATAAGATTTTCTTCTACCGATAACCGAAACTATTGTTTCCTTTAGAGAAGAAGAAGAAGAAGAAATGGATGCCAGAAATCCTGGTGGAGAGGAAATCATCTATAAGTAAGTTTTCTTCTATAGATTTAACTGAAAACGTTTTACGGTAGCGTATAGAAATTAATATTTTTTACTTTTTGGAAGATTAGAGTACGATTCTTTCCCGATTCGATTTTCTTGTAAGCAATCTTTATACTTGCACTTACTGTTTTAGTATGGATAGCATTAGTGGTGTTAATATTATTAATTTAATACTGGAAAATATCGATAAAACACCTTTATAACTGATGAAACGATTAGTGGAAGATCACTTTTAGAAGACATTAACTTATCGCGACAAAAAAATCATTATGAAGTGTGACTTAATTTTCGAGTCTTCCGAAATTTTCATGAAAGACTGGTAAGAGTAGCCTACGTCATTATTAAAATCCGGAATCAAAATTCACAGATCATTCAATTCTCTCATTTTTTGCAACTTATTTTTGAGGAAAGTGCTTCGTTAATCTTCGTCCTTTATCTATCAGCTATCATCAAGTAGTTGATAATGGTTTCTATCTGTCTTGATTGGGAGAATGAGTCTGAATTCTAGTAGTGGAAAAATTTATTGCGTAACGCTGTAAGTTTGTCTGAATTTAGAAATACACGATAATAATTGAAGAGCCTATTTGAGAAAGTGCCTAAGTCACATCATTCGGAGCGAGCTTTTTATTGGTTTGAGGGAACTTTCTGCACGAAATTTCAAGCCAGTGAGAAAAAGTAGCATACCAATACCTCAGAGATAGGGATTTGTGCACTGAAGAATTCTTACGATTTAACTTGGCACATTTTCTTTGTTACCAAAAGCTTTCATTTCACTTATTGTGTATATTGCGACTTAGGCACTTTCTCAAATAGGCTCTTCAATTGCATCAGAACTGTAAAGAAGATAAATGCTATCCAAATAATAGATAAAACTAGGTAATACTGGTAAAACTAGGTAAAAACTATGTAAAGAATAGATAAAACTAGGTAATACTAGGTAAACTAAGTAAATGCTATGTAAAAAAATATATATAAAACTAGGTGATACTAGGTAAACTAGGGAAATATTATATCAAGAAGAGGTAAAACTAGCTAATACTAGTAAACTAGATAAATACTATGTAAAAAAATAGATATAAAACTAGATAATACTAGGTAAACTAGGTAAATACTATGCAAAGAATAGATAAAACTATGTAATATTAGGTAAAAAATAGATAAAATTAGGTAATACAGTACTAGGTAAATACTAGGAACTTGTTTCTTGGTTTTTTGACTGCAAAAATCATCTGATTAGCTTATTTGGATCCACTTTTCAAACTGTTATAATATTATTTGAAGCAAAATACATTTGACTCATACCTGTAATTCACTAATGCACACCCAATTGCGATAAATGATGCAATAAATATATTTGTTATTAGCATCGCACACTATTATTGAACATCGCCAATATTATAATACTGTATTTCCACGGATACTGGATACTGAATACGCTACTTATAGAACGGTGACGCAATAATTTTTTTCCGTTACTGTAAAAGTAAAATAAACATAATTCGTCAACATCATCTTTTCTTTTTGCCATCAGCCTTGCAAACGCGAGTTATTAGTAGGGGATAGCAAAATAATAATCTAGACTTCCTTTCAAAATTTAGACTAATGAAATAAATAATTTGGTTCATATGAATTAATTCACATTTTATCCCATTATCAGTCATTCGGGATCTTTTTTTCACGATCTAGAGAATGTAAAGTAATCCAAATTTAAAAATATGAATCGAGAGAACATTGATAGATTCAGTTCTGAAATTTTTTTTTCTTTTATTTATTGTTTTAAAATAAGTTCGTAGTGCATACAGAATGTTCTATTGAAAGTGGATAAATGGAGAACCAAGTGATTAATTGCACTCGCATCCTTGATTCTATAAAAAGAAATATTCACAGTAACGAAGATGATATTAAAAACAAATAGCAACAGTGATCAGCAACATTTTGCATGTGTCAACTTCATATTTGGAATTTTGAAAGAAAAAAAAAATGTTTTTCTCCATTCTAAAATTATTTTCCCCCACAATGATATTTCCCTCTCTAAATATCACACAGTAATCACAAGTAGTGGAATAAAAACATTATAAAAGATAAATAAAAACATTAATCATTTCAACTCATTCCTTTCTCCCAAGCAAACTGTGCCAAAATAATTATTCTTAAATTGACGTAAATAATCAATTTAATCATCAAAATTATCAAAATTATTTCTTAATTTATTTTTTACTTATGTTATTTTGGCGTAGTCTAACTTGAAGAGAGGAACGAGGTGTTTGTTTACATTTTATGATGTTTTAATTTCACGATTTTTGATTAATGTATGATATTTAGAGGGGAGAATATCATATCAGAGGAAAGTAACTTTAGAATGGAGAAAAAGATTGCAATTACATTTTTTTTCCTTTCAAAATTTCAAATATGAAGTTGATTCGTGCAAAATGTTGCATGATCACTGTTACTGTTACTGTTTGTTTTTAGCATCAACTCGTTGTACTCGTTACAATGAAGATTTCATCGTATAGAGTTAAAAGATAAATATGACTCATTATATATTTTTGCATTGCTCCATTTTTATTGAATCATTTTGTAAGGTAACTCGGGGGAAGATAAGAGTTTTGTGATATTTCGTTCACACGCCAATAGAAGTGCAGAACTTCCTGCAGTCTAGCGTAGAGGCATCCAGTGTGAAGGCTGCTGTTGTGAATATTCCGTAATATATCCACTTTAATCAATGAAATATCACAAAACTCTCATCTTCCCCCACTCTTGTCTTCTCTGAATTACCTTACATATATTCATGAATAGAATACGAAAATTTTTCTTTGTTAATGTATATATCAGGAAACACTATCCTGAACCATAAATGGAAAATTTAGGAATTTTTAATTTATGTAATGGATTACATATTTCTACATAACTAATACTTCCATTCTGAATACTTCAGGTTTCTACGGATAAATTAAGAATATATTGTTTAAGTTATTGTTTTTAATGGCAAGAATTCAAGTCTTGAATATACAGGGTATTTCAAAAAGAAATACCCTGTATATTCAACGCTGTATATTCCTAGTTTGATATACCCTTTTGAAATCAGATATCATCCGATTTCAAAAGGTATATCAAACCAGGAACTTGGAATTGTTTTAAAAATATACAGCTAAACATGAATTTTTACATAAAATGTTCATAAGTGCTCAATGTGTCCTCCTTCAGATGCTCGGCATTTGTCCATATGGTAGGACAATTCGTCTCATACAGATGCGAGTATGTCTTGAATCACTGCTATCACTGCTGCTGTAATTAGAGTTTGCAATTTTCCACAATAGTTGGGAGTGGAGCACATAAACAGTGTCTTTAATACCGACAATCATGTGAGACACACGAATATCCTCTTAAATCGGATAATTCTTGTCCTACCCTATGGACATATTCCGAGATCTGAAAGGGGATACATTGAGCACTTATGAACATTTTATGTAAAAATTCGTGTTTAGCTGTGTATTTTAAAAGCAATTCCAAGTTCCTGGTTTGATAAATAAAAAATTTATGCCCTTTTAAAATCGGATGATACTTTTTGAAACATCCTGTATTAACAGAAATTTCATATAAAGGCAGGGTCGCGCCAACCTGAAGGTGTAAAAGGTGCATCGCATCCGAGGGGCAACATCGATAGAGTGCAAGAAACAAATATGAAACACTTATTTTATGTAGCTAATATATAGAAAATATTTTAATCCATCTTAATCCGATTCGGATTAAGATAATAATTTATTGAACGCATTTCGCGCGGAGTATAATTTTTTGCTGTATATATTTTTTTAAGGAGAGGCTGATAAAAGTTTACATCCGAGCGGCAAAAACCCTTGGCGCGCTCCTGTATACAGGTATATTCTGGAAAATATTTGCTACATCTTGTATGATGACAGTACTTAAAAATTTTTCAACTTGCTGTTTTGTAAAGGTAAAAGCTGATGTTTCCTAGTTGCCAATAAATTTTCAAATTTTTTCCAGGATATACCTGTATGCAGGAGCTCGCCAAGGATATTTGCCGCTCGGGTGTAAACTTTTATCAGCCGCTCCTTAAAAAAATATATACTGTAGAAGTTTAGTATAATTTTTTGCTGTATACATTGAGAAGGAAATGTTTCTTGAGTAGCAGTAAGATTCTGTATAAAGTTTGAGGTTTCACTCCATCCAAATTTATTTGAAAAATATGAAGTGGCAAGCCATTTAAGGAACCATTATGAACTGGTCAGATTTTCGGTGCAATGAAGGATGGGGATTAATGGACCGTCCTTCTGATCCATTTAATCTTCAATATATTCTGAGATCGAAAGATTTAGAATTGAAATCTGGATTTTACTGGTTAAATCTACCTTCTAGTCATTTTCGTTATTAAAAATTTGTTCTTAATTAAAAGTTAAAAATTGGAAGAATGCGTTCTATTTCACCAAAAACTTAATCCTAGCTGCCTAGATCATTGGCAACTAAGAGGATTAAGATTAGGATTAACATTGCTTTCATTAACCGCCTCCCTGAAAGATAATTTTGAACCACCGCTCTATACAACTTCTATAGGAATAAAATTGTGAGGAATATGAATAGACTATTTTATTCCTTGCAATAATGTGCAATATATTCGCTAAGATGTTTTCTCGTAAGTGGAATTATAAAAAAAAGAAAAAATCTAGAATATCCAATCAAAAACATATAATATGTTATAAAAAATAATAAACCATACGGTGCTAAGAAATTTGGATATTTGCCACAATTTAGATGAGGTTAAATGAGAATCTACCGGATAGTCCTCGATTTACAACATGTGATGACACCAGCCATGATGTGACATCAGCCATTGTGACAATCACGTCATAATGACGTCGCAATTTTTGATGTCATTATGCGGTACAATGAATGATGTCACAAAAGTTCCAACATACAATTGTAACAATGGATGATATTCAAGAACGTCATCAGCGTGTGACATCATTATTACATAGCCATGCGAGAACGTCATCAGTGTGTGACATCAGTATTACGTAGCCAAAACGTCACCAATGTATGACATCATTCTTATGTCACAAAGCTTTCTATGTATAACATAGCAACAGATGATATCACGAAACCTCACAGACAAGAGTTCACTAGACTTCATAGTCACACCCACAAGGTTTCATTTTTTCAGGTTACAGGTAGAACGCTACAAACGTGGCAGAAATTTCTGGGAAACACCTGATACATCGCTAGTCTTTTCTATTTGTAAACAGTAAATTTTTAATTATCTTTTTATCACAGTATTCTAATCAGTATCCAAATTTGAATATTACATTTATATTTATTGTTTTTTAAAAACAGCAATTATTATTATTTTTTTTTTTAAATTTCACCCAAAAAATAAAAGAAGAATGTTTTATTCTTGAATAGAAAAGAGAACTTTTACTTATTTTTATATTAGAACAATATATCAGTTAATATTTTTGGAGTAGCCTACTGTAATTTTTTCAAACTATTCCCAACAGCTTTATAATATTCGATACCATAAAGTACAGTACTGTGTTTAGTAAGAATCAAAACATTTGAATCTTCGTCACCAAGATCGAAAATAGTAACATACACGGGATGCTTTCTTAAAAGGAGTTTATTTAAATAAAAAAAAAATTAAAAAATGATCACATAAACTAATAAAATATTGATAAACATAATTAACTTTTATAGAAATCAAAATAAAATATAGATAATAGAAATTAGTTGCTAGCAATGATACTATTATGGATTAAAACATATTCATAGGTTTCATTGGGACGAAGTTTTCGATTTCATCCAACCTCCAGTGGATGAAATCATGTAACAAGGGTGGACGGAGGGGGGCCATCTGATCAGGGGGCCTCCGAAGAACCTTAAGCTTTAAGTATATGTATCTATATGTAGGAATATAAAAAAGGGATTTTGTATTATGGGACAATGATTACGTATAAATGTGCCATGTTTATGTTTAAAAGTTTGTGTTAGAAGTGCTGATGCTATAATTTTATAAAATACGAGCAATTTTCCAGCCCTCTAGCTATGTGCCCCCCTCATGGAACAGCTCGGGTGGTAGATACGGCTCTATGTGCAGAAAGTGGGTGGGTAAGCCTGTTTAGATCCCCCTAATTGAGGCCCCAGGGAGACTTCCACCCGGGCCTCGATAGCTATAGGTCCGCTGCTCTCAACCTCTATATGCATATCCATTGACTAGCGTTGATTTCACATTTAATACGTTTTCTAATACCACAGAAGCATGTTATTCAAACCGTCAGATAATTTTTATTGAATAACTTCTCAGATTCGATAAAAATAGACAATTACAGATATCCTTGAGTTAAAACGGGATTCGGTTTCTAATCTGGCAGTCGTAAGTCGGAAATGATCAAACTTTATGTGTTTCTCACTTTTGATGTTTACTGAGGCATTATATATTATCTTAATAAGCGTAACGAACACGAAATCACAATAATCAGACACTAAAAAAAAGGGATGCTTTCCGTATATCAGGCCATAATTCAGGGACTCAAACGCATGAAAATTGCATTGATCAATCACAGAATTTAGTGACTACATCATCAGTTGTCGAAAGTAAGAGTGGTCATAAGTCGAGGACTATCTGGTAGGTTCTTATTTAACATCAGACTAGGTTCTTGAAACTCGATCTTTACTAAATGTTAACTGTGGTTTTCTGGTTTCATTTAATTACAATATTAACTGAAACCAGAAAACCACAGGTCTAGTATCATAAGTTGGAGTTACATTCCTAGAGTGATTTCTTTCTGGCAATAAAATTGATACTATTTTAGTAACTTTTGTCATCTAATCATTAATATAGGCCTATTGTTCGATTATAGGATGAAATGAATGAAAAACATTATTTAAGTATAAATTTTAATTGGAAAATGTTACATAGCAGTTATTTGTGATGATTTACGTGAACGTAAATTTTTTTATAATAAAAAATACCTTTGATTCACCAGGTGTCATCTATCAGCGCCGGATCTAGATATTTTGTACCCTGAAGTATCATTAGAAAATGGCGCCCTCTCTCCTCTTCACTCACGCATTAATATATAAACATATCTAATACTTTGGAACCGGCAATGTAATGATGTCAGATACATTGTTACTGAGAAACATACTAAAAAATTTAGGTTGGATTGGGAAACATGTAAATCCGCTGGGACGAACTGTACAGACGTTGGGCCTACCGCGGTCGTTTGGTATTTCGGGTGAATAAGAATGGCAAAATGAGAATTTCCGAGGCAGTGACTGGAGACAACAACAGTTTAATCAAACCATAAGTCTTTTATTGAGAGAGAGAAATAACAAAGAACGTACAGAGACGTGATGGAGGATAAATACCTGAGCGAAGAGAACAAGTAGAGAGAATTGTCTTTAAGGCCAATAAAGATGCACAATACACACCAGTCTCTAGTCCAAATACACCACCTTAACACCTTATTAACCTTAATAAGGTGTCCCTTATTAACGCCTTTTTCTCAGAATTCACTAGGTCTTCGGTAAGGGGCTGTTAAGACAGAAATGATCATTAAACTGACCACCGGAGGTATCTGTTAAGACAGGCTACTCGGATACTAAACTGGCTGTCCAAAGGAATCTGTTAAGATAGGTTCCTCAGAAATAGGCGACCGACTAACTTTTCCCCACTGTGTCGAGAGGTTTCCTCTCTCGATCAACTCTCTTCTCCTGGGGAAAAGACATTTTGATCGTCTTTCACCGTTGTTAGATTCCTTTCTCTACCCTTATCGCGTCACCTGCGTGTCATCCGATTCTTTATGAAATCATATTTCTTAATCGTTTCATTGTTCTCCTTCTATCGTGGAGGACAGATTACACCGGACCAACTGGAACGATAAACAAAGTGGTTGTTTAAGCATTCTAAAATATAACTCCTGGTTGAATTACGACGGAGTGTAGAGTGACACCTCACAACAGGTCCGAACTCCGTATCCCCACGATATTCCTCTTTCTCAAATAATCTACTAAAGTAGATCTATTTTTCTTTTCTTCTCCTTTGATAGGCATCTGATTACTGATATATATTTATTTATTGTGATCTCTCTGGACCTTACACATTAGTTTAGACTGGGATTATATAAGATTTTAATGAAAATAAAGTAGTATTTATGTTAAAGATAATAATAATAAATAAAGCATATTTGTGATTATGATATCCTGATGGCGATATGCCATTGCGGAAAAAGGTGAGGGAAAAATATAAATAAGTCTTATTCATTTTGTTTAGACAGACTGTCATTCAATCATATAAATAATAACAATTTAATTCGCACTGGTTTCTCTCTCTCTCTTTCCCTTGATAAGTATTATCTGTTAGAAAAATACACCATTATGTTTTTGTAGACCGACTTAACGGCACGAAATGTTATCAAGATAAATATAATTAAGTTTGTATGTGAAATTGCAACAGCATTTTCGCGCCCTTTCATAATTTTAAATCCTAGGCCACTGCCTCATTCATCTCACTCTAGATCCGGCTCTGTCATAGGCTATATAATTTGCTTTTCTTAACATGTTCTCAAATAATTCGCTAATAACGATGTCATTATAGATATACTATTAACATAGTTCTAGGTTTCTAATAACATAGCACTTAATTTCTATTAACATAGCTTTAAGCTTCCACCTAACATACATAGGTTATTAATACTCCTCTGCAGGTTACTCTCACACATGTCATCGTGTAGGTTAAGTTAAATTGTTCCTTGTTTTTTTTCTATATTTTGCATTTAATTTTGGCCCAGTACTGCTCCCTTAGTACTCTATTTGAGTGGAAAGGGGGCAATCAAAATTTAGCCACCAAGCTTACCATACGAAAGAAAAGAAAAAGAAAGAACCATATATGATAAAAAGATAAAGAGTAGTGATATCATCAATAAGTTAGATTGCTGTACCATCATCCAGATACAGAAATAGTGAAGCAAGACCAGTCTAAAATAGTTAAACACTGTAATATTGTAAAAAACAAATATTAACAAGTAATGGCCTTTTATGCTTTGTAACAATGTTGATTATATCATGAAAAAATTTAAACCTTTTATGGAATTGTTTGCAAGGTAAATTTAGTTTTAAAATATAAATATTTTGTCATTATGTTTAATATTGATGTTATTAGTGTTACTAATGTCATTTATTTATTTTGTAAAAATTCTTTTAACATTTTCATTATCTTTATTTCATGTACTCTAATATATCTGTTTTTTAACTTTTACAATTATTTTTGGTTCAATTTATAAAGCTTGTTATTTTGTGATATTTGAAATTTCCAACAAATGAGTTGAACTGATGTTTTTTACATACACAAACATCTCTAATATCATAATACTTATTAAAGCTTTATTAGAATAAACTAAATATAATATAAAACTAAATATAATATAAAACTAATATATAAATTAAATATATACTTTTTAATAACAAATTTGTTTATCATTTACAGAATGAAATATAAAATTAGTTGTTCTGTACTTTCATAAATAAAAGAATAAAATTCTAGAAATATAAAAACTTACATGTGTTGGAGAAGCAGCATCAGGCTGAACACTCTAAAAATTAAAATATAACCAAGCTTTAATAAACTCATTATTATTTAAACTATAATATAAATCCTATATACTCTATTAGAAATCATAAAGTAAGACAATATTTCAGAATTTTGGTTTTTGGATAATTATATCAAATTACTATAACTATATAAATATGTAGTAAAGTTAAATTAAGTTTAGCTTTTGCATAATTAAACTAAGTTTAAGCAGTTATCATTTCAATATGGCTAAATTACTACATAGTAACTTATTAGCATTATTTATTGTATAATTTTAATCTACTCTCTACATATTGTTTTATTATAATATGCATTATTTGTAGTATTCTTCATATACAGGTAATCTTGACTTACAACTGTCTTGAATGATGAACAATTCATACTTACAATAGCAAACGTCATCAATAAATTCTGCTATTGGTCAGTGCAATTGACTTGGCTTTGATTCCCTGATCCAATGGTCTGATATATGGAAAGTGTCATTTTTGTGTCAGATTCTTGTAGTTTTGTATTCTTTGTGCACTTCTAAATTTTGATTACTTATGTTTGACATTTCTTTTATTTTTTGGTGGATAACAGATGAGGGCTTAACTATGGTTGAAAATGTTTTTATATTTAATATATTGTAGTTTCTTTTAATCCTGCTATAATGCAAATGTTCATTTATTCTAGTCATAAATTTGCAATATTTTTCCATAAACAATAATGCTATAATAATTTTAAAACTGTTAAAGCAATATTACTTATGGAAAAACTTTTATAACTGGCATTAAACAGAATCTGTTAGAATTGGCATTAAAGTTCTGTTCTAATTTTGAACTCATTATGTAACTGAAGCTGACCTTAAGGCTAAAGTCAAATTTTTTTTTTTTGTGATTAAAGATTTGTTTCCTGAAGTTTAGCTGTGTTTTTATCTGTTTACATTGATATAAGATTCAATTATAAAAAAAATTAGTTAATTATTAAGACAATAGATGGTTGCACTGAAAGCCAAATTTAATAAATTATTAAAAATTTATTAAAAGATTGTAGGCAAATATAACAAAAAAAAAAAAAAACTCAGATCTCAGTTCCTTAGATAAGGTATTCCTTTGAAAAAATTAAATCACTCAGCAAACAAAATCAGGGGTTTA
>WUQG02421374.1:0-15156 GCA_011317285.2 Androctonus mauritanicus | reverse complement strand
TTTAAAAACTTACGTAAAAATTTACGTACATTGCGTAAAACAGTAGCCATTTACGCAGGCAGCTCTACGGTTAAAAGGTCCACTATTGAAAAGGAAAGCTGGATCAGAACAATGGATGATGAAATGGATTCTTACTAGAAAACAATACTTTGAGAATTTGTAATATCTGATAAGAATGTGAAGCCATTATCAGTAAAATGGATTTATCATGTAAAAACTAAATTCAATGGAGAAGTTGATTGTTTTAAAGCTTGCTTAGTTATCAGGGGATTTGAACAGAAGTTTGGTGTGGATTACAATGAAACATTTAGTCCCATTGTCTGATATGACACTGTGTGATTGCTTTTTCAGAGAGGATGGAAATCAGCCAATTTGATTGCAAGACAGCCTTTTTAAATGGAAATTTGGAAGAATTGATAGTTATGGTCCAGCCAGAATGCTGAATCATAAATATCAATTCTTCCAAAATGAATCTGGATGCATTTGTAAATTAACTAAAACTTTGTATGGACTTAAACAAGGACCAAGATGTTGGAATCAAAGACTAACCAAATTTCTAACCTCTATCAATTTTACATGAAGTACTTATGAAAAAAGTGTTTATTAAAAGGGATAATGGAATATTGATTGTTATCTCTATTTATGTTGATGACGGATTAATTCTT
This sequence comes from Androctonus mauritanicus, assembly GCA_011317285.2. NCBI lineage: Eukaryota > Metazoa > Arthropoda > Arachnida > Scorpiones > Buthidae > Androctonus > Androctonus mauritanicus. The sequence goes on along the minus strand of WUQG02421374.1, from coordinate 14,491 downwards.
GCAAATAGGAAAGAGAACATCAGTAAACTATTATATCAACTGCAAAATGAATTCAAGATTACTATCTGTGATGAAATTAGCTATTTTCTGGGATTTCAAATAGAATGCTTTGATGATGGGAAAATCAGAATATATCAGACTGCACATATTTTGAATATGCTAGAAATGTTTGACATGAATAACTGTTGACCCTCTAAGGTTCCAGTGGATAAAGCAACCCTGGATATATTGAACAATGAAACCAGAAGTACATAACATATATTCCACTGCATTTGCAATTGGATGGCTTATGTACAGTCCTGTGCAAAAAGTTGGTCAGGTTCTGTCTAGAGGAGGAAGTGGCTGACTCACTATTGAATATTACATTAGGCACTAATGTCCGAAGATGCTGCGAAATGAAATGAACTCGACCATTGTCTCCGTTAATAGGGGTTTAGAGTAAATGGGAAGAGACGTCATCATTTTATTGACACAACTAATTTGGAGATTTGCTATTTACTCTGCTGCTGTATTTAGTAGTCAAAAAACAAAAATTACTTGTAATCAAAAATGATATATAAATATATAGTTTATTCATTAAGATGACATTTGTACTAAGAGGAATTAGAATAATTTCATATGCCCACTGGATACGACTAATATGCCAGTAAAGATAACTGATTAATTTAATATAAAAAGCGATCAATAAACTAATAATTGAAAATTATGTGAATTTAAACATAAGGGCATGTTAAGAAAGTTTTTAAAGTAATTTCAATATGTGGGATTTATAAGTTGCTTACAAAAGCCAATTGTTAAATTATATATAGTATTAATATTACACAGCTTGTTAATGTAATAATATAAAGCAATTATTTGGCTATATATTTTTCTAAGTTGCAATATTTTCGATAGCTTGCTGTATGTCATTCCTGTTTGCCTATTTTGAATTATTAATTGTCTGGTGAATAATGGTATATGGCTTGCATTTCAAAATTTTGTTGAGTTTTCTTTATATACGTTTCTTACAATTCACTTTGATAATTGTAAATGATGAATTACCATAAGTTTACAGCAACTGCTTTATTATCGCTTAATATTTGTGGTCACTTGTCATGTTTTTCGATATCTAGTTATGTTTTTCATATATTGTATAAAGTATAATTAAATAATAAACACTGACTTCCTTTCAAAGTAACCATAATATGTTTCCAAGTTTCAAATTTTCAATTCCCCACATTACCTTCCTTCCCCTGTAGCTATGGAAATTGTGGAATGGTGCCTGTCCAAGTTACAGCAGTATCGCTCTGCTCTTGAAGTGATTAGTGCTGGTACTTGTGCATATTTTTATATATTCAAACCTTTTCTAGTAACCTGACAAACTTTTTGCATGGGGCTGTACAATCAAATTAATGTTTTAGATAGATCCCTAAATTTTCAATGTCAATATGTAAGTAAGATGGCATGCTTTCATCACAGATTTAACCTGAACACATACAAGACTAAATTGAAATCAAATAACCAAAAATCCAAACTAAAAAAAATTCATAATCTTTGAATTTCAGAATACTTGCAATGTATTAAAACTATTATATAATAACTATTATAATCTAAAGAAGAAATGAAAAAAATGAATTTTTACAACTTGATTATTACTTTCGGAAAAGAATGAAAATATTTAAATGAATCATAGATGAAATCTATTCTTAAGATAAAAAGATTTCAAATATTGTCATATATATTATCTAATTTCTATTAAAATAAAATTTCACATGATTCATTCCTTACTTGCCTTTTTTTAAGATTATATTCCATTGTTCAAAAAATATAGGCATTTCAGAATATGTATTTTATAATCTGTATAATATTTATTATAAAGATGAAATAATATCTTTATAATATTTATTATAAAGATATTATTTCATATTACAAGTGATATTGAATTCAGTAGCCTGAAATTCTAAGAATCTTTTTACCTTTTCCAAAAACAAAGGTTTTTAATCAGCAAAAAAATAAAATGCTAAACTGAAATAGAATACAACCTTAGAAAAATAATTTGGCTGATATTACAAAAAGAAAAGCTTTAGCCTACCATATCTACTAAATATAGATATCTCACACTTTACAGCACTTTATTAATACAGCCCTTCTTAATTACATTTCATGTTTTTATTTTATATCTCAAAAGGAAAATTATCTGCAAAAAATATTTAAAATAAGTATATAAAATATAAATTAACATATAGATGAGTTGGGTCCAGAGCTTTTCTAAAAAACTGGAGGAATGAGACCCAGAAATTGAATCCAGATTCTCCAAGGTGGTATGTGTATGCTTTACCATGTGGCTATCTGAGTTTTTTTTAGATGTAACTTCTATTGTGCATTTAATAATAGTGTAAATATATTTTTAGGCTTTTGTATGCATTATAAAATGAAAAAAGGCTGTGATTCATTTTGCAACAATGGTCTGGAATGTAACTGCAATAATAACTAGATATATCTGTAGTGATATGAAAAAATGTTTTGTACCAGTAATTTTGCTATCACAGAAGTGAATGGATTCCTATATCTAATCTTACAGCTTATTAAAAAACTGTACTACAACTTGCTAAGTTTCTTATATTTCTGTGTGTTTATGTCCAAATTCTTAGAAATGAGGATATAAATTTCCCAATAACTTTCTTTTTAGGAAGGCTGCTTGCTATATTGAAAATATATATTAAAAGAAAGTTTATTACTGTTCTATTTCATTTCTAAAAGAATTCTTTTTTAAAGAGAATACTTTTAATATTAACATTAAATATTAATTTTAGGTTTTTGACTATTTTTTCTTGATTTCATGCAAATACACAACAACAATTTTTATAAAGGTTAGGAAAAAATAAACTGCAGAAAGAAAAATAGCAAAAAGATCACAGTGTCAATATTTGTTAATGATAAAAATAAAAATTTCTTAATGTTTGTAAACTTTTTAAAATTTTAAAATGGCAATTCTTTTATAAAACCTATTGGATTTTACAGTATCATATTTATAGAGCTTATTATAATAAAATTTTCTGATATGATTAAAACACATAAAACTTATATAACAACAAATTTGAAAAAGAGCATTTATAATATTGAAATATATTTGCTTTTAATATTTTACCAAATTTTATATTTTTTAAAGTTTAAATTAAAATTTAATAATTTTTAAAAATTTCTTACTTTCCACCAAATTTCATAAGTAGGACTTAATCCTAAAGCTTCTCTACAAACTCCAAGAATATCATCACTTGCTGGATGTTGTGCATATAAATTCAAATAATGCTGCCATAATTCAGGACTATGTGGATTATTTTCAAGCCCTCTTGACAAAACATTAAGTGAATGGTCTAAACAAAGTTCAGATCTAAAAAATTATTATTATATAAAATTAAAAATTCTTCAATAACAACAATAAATAAATAAAAACATAATTTTATAATTTATTAAAGAATATTCCAGTTATTTATTTTCCCATTAAAAATTAACATTTTTAAAAGTTTAAGCACAATAATAGCAAAAATGAATTTAAAACTTTAAAAGTACTGACATTCAAAAATAATGACTGATTTCAAGACTGGCTTAACAGCATAATAACAAATTGCAACACAAACTGTTAGAAAATGCATTATATTCAATTCAATTAACACAGAATTAGAGTCTTCAAAAACAACAAACAAAATTTACTAATGCTCATCTATCAAACAACCTTAGTTTATATACATTACAAAAAAATTCAAGTTCCTTTCATGTTCTAAAAGTATTGAATTTCAGTAAGATAGGATAGGCATTCTGATCATTATTCAAAAGGTTTGAAACATTTTTATAAGTAGATGCATAGAAAACAAAGCATTTTAAATAATAATTAATAATTAAAAAAATCAATCAATATCAGAGTTTATCTATTTAAAACAGATATATTATATTTATCACATTAAGTAATTTTGTGATAAATAAATGTGTTATATTTCATATATTTTTTAATAATTACATTGTAAATGTAATTTTTTTTATTGTTTCATTATTTTTTCGTTGTTTTTTCATTATCAATTTTTTCATTGTTGATAAATATTTTGTATTACATTTTTTCTCTGATGATTTGAAAAAAAATTTCTACATTTTTAATTTAATACATAACAAAAAAATTTGATTCTGCCTCTTTATAGTTTTAATATATTCTATACATGTAATTTGAAATATTTCTAAGTTATAAGAAGATATACTCAGTTTTATAAAAAATATAAAAATTACAAATTTATTCTCCTAGAAAAACATTCAATTACAAAATTAGTCATCACCACCTCATAATCCTAAAAACAAATTCTAACACAACAAATATTTTAGAATTATTGAACAATTTTCTGCAATTTTTAATTCTGAATTCCAATCTCAATTGACTTAATATAAAATATCATATTTATATAAGTCACTACTATATAAAATTTCTTTTAAATGATTAAAACTTTTCAATTATAAAATTATTCCTGTAAAACACATATGCACTTTAATAATGCAAATAAGTCCAGCTTAATGCATCATTCCCAAGATTTTGGCACTATAATATACTGACAGAGTATATTATAATTAAAGACAAATAAGAAAAGATGAGATTTCTTTGCTGTTAATGATAATAGACTGACAGTAGCATAAAGACAGACTTATTTCATGAAAAAAATTTGTTTTTCAATTATAATTTTATATTTGAACAATATTAACTGTTAGAAAAACAAAAAATTATAATAGCTTGTATAAATTCAGTGTTATATATTAAATCAATTAATAATGGAATTCAAAATTAAAAATTTTAACAAATTATATTCAATAGTTCTAAATATATAATGTACCAAAATTTATGATCTTAGAGAGTTACAAACTAATAATGAATAATTTTATATTTAAAACATTTATCTAGGGAAATAAATGCATATTTCTTTATGAAGCTGAATGTATCTACTTATATCATTAATTTATAAGGTAAAATTGTGAACTGATATTCAGCATTTTTCTAAAAAAAAAAATTATGTATTATCAACCAATATAGTAATTTTTTCTATAGAATTTTGAAAATTCACTTACTCTGAATTATATAAATATTTATATGCCAATTTCAGCCAAATTTGTATATTTTGTGGATTTTCTGTAACAGCTGCTTCAAGTTTATCTATTCCTTTTTCTTTCATATTAAAATATCTTTGATCAGTTTCAGTTATTAAATTATCAAAATCATAATCTTGAAGAGAAGACTCAAAACAACTCCATTCTATAAAGAAAAATATATATATACATACATTAAATTATTGAATTTAAACTATATACAGGTAATTCTCAGTTTATGAGTTCCCACTTAACAAGTTCCCAGGTTTTCAAGTTTTTTTTTCATATTTGAAGTATTAAAAAAATCAAAATATGAACATTAACTGCAATAAATAAATGCTAAACATTAATAAAAAAATATTCTAAGTCACATACCTAGTTATACAATTTAGTATAACTGCATTTCTAGCAAAAACTCCATCATCTGCTAAGAAAGTGGAAAAATCAAAATGGCAATCAAAAAGCAGAAACAGCACACCACTGATTTTACTAGCATATTATGTAAATAATTTCCATTCCTTGGATTATGCCTAAGGCAGTAATTCAGGCAGTAGTGTATTAAAGCTCTTATATTTATTTGTCAATAATAATGAATAAAATTCTAATATTTATATGGCATAAATTATTTCTCTATTATAATAATTTATTTGATTTTAAAGGTTTATGTTATCATTTTTTAGATAGATAAATCATTGTATAATCATCAACTATTGTTTTTGTTGGTATTTATTTAATTTTGTTGCATCAGAATCAAAGTTCAACATTATGTCTATGAGAAACATTATGTCTTTGAGTTCTTACTTTATGAGCATACTAAAGGAACAAATTAACTCAAAGTCAGGAACTATCTGTATATATTTTTCTATCCTGACTTATATACTGAATCAAAAATTTAAACTATTAAAATAATAATAAAACTGCTATTTTTAAAATAATATACTAACTATAAACATTAATTCTGATTCTTCAATGAAATAAGTGAGAAGCTAATCACATATTAAAAACTTACAAATGCATTTCTGAAGGTATTGAAATCTAATACACCCATTTACTTTTAAAGTATATTATATTTTATATAGATAACAGATGTAATATATTTTATTGTGATATAATTATATTTTATATTATTGTAATATATCCTATTGATGAATATTATATTTTCAAAAAGTTTGAAAACAATATGATTTAAAAACATGAATTTTCCAAATCTAAACTTTTATTTCAATTGAATTGTAATTTTATGAATAATTTTGTAATGTTAAAGATTTGCTTTTAAAAATCAAAACCTAACACATTCGAGATAAACTATTTGCATGAATTCAAACAGTTTATCTAGAATGTGTTACTTTTCAACAATATTCCTTTATTGCATGATAGTAAGTACTTACTAATTATATAAAGTACAAAAACTCCAGGGTTAATTCTAGAGTTTTTATAACTAGTTTATATCCTTTTTATAAAAATTAAATTTTTGTAAATTATGCAAAACTGAAGTTTTAATTTTCAAAGTTAAAATTTTAATTATGAATATAATGTATTCAGAAAATTTTCTATAATACATTATTTCATGTAAAGAAATTTAAATAAATAATTTTTATGAAATAAGCAATTGTTTCATTTAATTACAAAACTTTTATAGAATACCAAATATACATAGTCATAAATCTGCCTCCTTTCTTAATAAATTCATAGAAAAAACAAGTTCCATTAGTAGGAAACAGTTTCTTGCTAATAGAGCTTGTTCTTTCTATGATTATATTGAATATATATTATTTTAATAATAATATTACTAAATTATCATCATTATTGTTTTAACTATTTTAATAATAATGTATTAAACTAAATTAAATATGTAAAATATTTTCCCAAAATTTATCAATTTTGCCCAACGTTTAAAAATTTTTATCTCATTCTAAATAATGTTGATTCTGAAAATATGTGATTCAGCATATACATCAAATTCTGTTTTGTAATAGCTTTTCTAATCAATTTGGATAAATTTTATGTAATGTACAATTATTATTTATAAAATTTTTACTACCTTTAGCAATCTTTGTTGGAAATTCATTATCTTCTGAAATATTCTTTTGATTCTTTATATTGGGTTTCCAAAATCGTTTTGTCAATGAAACAAAATAAGGAGCCTCTGAAAGAAAATTTGATATTCTTATATTGAAATGAACAATAAAATTAATTATACCATAATAAATGCTAAAATTATAAAATACAAAACATTTTATAAAAAAATTATTTTATAACTCAGAAATTTTAGAAAAGTAATTTAGCATTTGCATTTGTTTGTATGTAGTCCTATTTTCAATCTATATTTGAAAATGAAACTTCTTACACATGCTGGACTATAGAAAATGCCAGGGCATGTAATTTGTTTTCTAAAAATCTTATATAAACACAGATTGCTTTTAGGTTGCTGATGATAATGATATCTACATAAAAATACAATAAAAAATAACACTACATGTTATATAAATATTAGAAATTTTATTTTGCTTATAAACTGAATGTCATAAACGTGTCAGAAAAATACAATATTTTCTTCTTATAGTACTATAATTTTTTTAAAACGGAAATAAAATAGTTTTTATAAATATCAATCTTAACTTATAATTATACTTTACAATATCATATATAAAAAACTGAAATAGTTTAGCAGAAAATGAATCATACATCTACACAATAGTTAATCATGTTAGAACAAACAAGATGGTTCCAGTAGAGACTTCAGTTATCATCACTTATTTCTATTTTAAAATTGGTGATTTCTTCATATTATTAAATTTTTTCTTATTTTTAAGTTAATAATGTATTTTTATATATAAATTTTTAAAAATTTGCATAATTCTTCACTAAGGATATTTTTTATTTGCATGTATTTTTCTAAATCAAGAAATATTAATTACAATATTATAAAGCAAATCCATTAAATAATTAACATTTATTAATTTTTATTGTTGATCATTTTAAAATTATTATATTAAACAAAGTAAATAATATATTAAATTTTAGAAAATCTAAGAAAAAATAATACAGGAAATTCTTTTTTATAAACCACAGATCACTGCTAATTTATTTTTGGAATGAATTCAAAGTAAGAACTCACACACCAAGAATCAATTTCCCCATTATAGATAAATTGATTCTTGGTGTACAAGTAAATAAAGTTAAAAGTAGGAGTTACATTCTCAGCAATACAATTTGATCATAATAAAATTAAGTAAAGGCCAACAAAATTGATAGTTTATGATTAAATAATAATTCAGCTAAAAAAATGAATATATGCCTTAAAATCAAATAAATTATAAAGAACTTATTTGTTATATAAATATTAATGAATTTTTGTTTTCCATTATTATTAACAGATAAATAGATTAGCTTTTGTACAGATGAATTATTGCCTTAAACACAATCTGAAACGGAAGTTATTTATATAATATGCTGATAAAACCAGAGGGCATATTACTATTACTGCTTTCAATTGCCATTTTAATTTTTCCAATTTCATAGTGAATAATGGAGTTTTTGCTATAAACCCAGTCATACTGTATTGCATAACTGGGTTTATACCAATGTGAATTGAAATGCCTTTTTATGAATGTTTAGCATTTATTTATTGCAATTAAAGTTCATATTTTCAATTATTTTATTATTCATATTTTTATTATTCAAAAACTTGCAAATCTTGGAAGATAATTTCAATAAAATTTTGCTATTGAACTAGGATCTTTGGGATAGCATCTCAATGTCTTATCAATTAAACTACAGTGAATTCAGTGACTACAGTAACTACAGGCAGAATTCTATTTCAAAAAGCTTATTCAATGATTACTATGGAAACTTATTGAACAAAGCTGATACTAGTGCTCCTAGGCAGGCTATCTATGTAGCCACAAGCCCTCATGGCAAACCTGGGCAGATAGACTTGGCTCAAGTCAGATAATATAGTCTAATTGAAAGTAACTAAGAAAGTAACTATCCAAATACTTGTAGCCAAATTAATAATTAGATTAATTTGGCTAGAATCTAGTAACTAACAATTAGACTATAAAATTTAAAAATTATAATCTAATTATTAGTTACTAGATAGCACCACTTTAGTTCAAATTTAAAAATTAATTATTAGCTCAACAGATGATGGCACCACAGCTTTGATTTGAAAAATTAATCATTTAAATTCAAAAAATTAATTCAGAATTATGACACTAGGGGTTAATTTGGGTAGAAGTATTTGGATTAACTGATGTTAATACTCTAGTTAACATCAATTAGAGTATATTGTAAGAGAAATTGTAAGATCAGATCATCATAAGTTGTCCCCTATTTATGATCATTCAATTGTAAATAGGGGAGACATTTGTATGATATAGAGTTGGATAGAAAAAGTCCTACAAATAGGATATTTGTCTTTTATGGCATTAAATATGGCTAACAGAAAAGTATACACATTCAATATATAAAAGCATGAAGTTTGATTGAAGAAGAGAATGCATTATTTCAATAACAGGGCAATAGGAAACAAGATAGGCATAAAGTATACATAGGTACAGCACACTTTACTATAGGCAGCCATTTTTTAATAAAGACAACCAGACTGGGATTGATTGTCCCAGGCTGATTGTCTTTAATACTGTTCTCCTTTGCAATGGAGACTTTAAAAGGAATAACAGTATATTGGCATTACTGCTATCAAATCTTAAAAAGAAAATTGGAAAAAAAAGATCAGCACAATATAAAAAAATGGGGGTTTCAATACTGATTTAGTGAGAAAATTTTATGAACAACAGTGATGGTATCTTATATAAAAGTAGTCTCAAACTCATTCATTTTTGGTTTGTTGAGTTTGGTTTGTTGATTTTTGCATGAGTAGAGAAACTGAAGAGTTGATTATGTTAGCTATTTATCTCAATTTCCTTAAAATGATATGGGTCAATTCATGTTCAAAATTATAAAATCATTTATAAATAAAAGTAATTTTTATAAATTTCAGTGAAAATTTTAATGCTGAAAAAATTCTTTACTGAATTTCAATAAATTTATAAAAATTAATATTTCATGAAAAGCATACTATATGAGACTACAGGCTGCAGGGCTACAAGTTGAGAATTTGAGAATACTGATTTAGAATGAAGCTAGTTATTAATAGTATTCAATTCCAAAGAAGGTAAAAAAGCAAAATCATTTTATTTTTAAATACCAGTTATTCTATAGTAAACAAATTACTCATATAGGGATCTATGACTTATAACTGGGTTGCATTCAAAAATTTCAATCAGTTTGGATCCATCAAAACCTGGAACAAGATTTTCCGTACGCAGAATGTTATAAACAGATGTTATATTCTTCCAACCAAAAACTCAGAATATTCAATGTTTTTAAAAAGTAATAAGATATAGTAATATTGAATAAATGCTATTTATTTTTTAAAACAAGGAAAATATTTATCTCATGCCTGCCAGCAATTTATTTAAATAAAAATAAAGAAAATACATTGTAAAAACAATAATAAAATCTTTTATGTTATTTTGTGTGCCCAAGTTTTTAGTTCTACTATCTTAACCTATTAAAGTCTTATGACACATTTACACATCAAGGAAATGGAACAAATAAATAAAAAAACAATTAAAAAACATTAATCCTGGGTTATACAGTGCAGCTATTGCAGAGTGGTTTTTTTTTTTTTTGCATTTATTGAGTGAAAATGCATGCCACTAATGATGGGTCCTAAATTTTCTGATTGCTGAAATTTGTTTTTAAATTCCATTCTAAAGATAGAAAATGTGAATGGATTGTATTTGTATATTTTGGATTATTTTTCATCAAATTTTATCAATTCTGCTTTCTATTCTATTTTAATAATCTTATTTTGATTTTAGGATAAGATAAATTTATTTTTGAAATTTTAACTAAAACAGGATTTAATTTGTTAAATTGAATCCAATTTGTATTTGAAATTTTGTATTATTGGCAAAATTGAATTTTGCCAATAATACAAAATTTTGATTAATTTTGTTAAAATATAGAATATTTTTACTTATTTGTTCATTTATTGCTCTACTTTTACAGATAATTTAGTAAAACACAAGAAAAATCCTAATGTAAACAACCCAGGCTATAAAAAAGGGCGTGACACTTTTATTGTTTTATAGCAGCCAGTCCTTTCATGCCAAACCTACTTTATTTGCACTGCATGTGATATTAGATGTACTGTGTCAGCAAAACATCTCAAAACTAATTAGAGTAAAGTAGAAAATGTTACAGCTGTTTATGTACAAGATTGGATGATTTTCATGTGAGTCATGTTTTTGGCTATAGATTTGAAAATTTATAAAAAATTAAAATAAGAATTATTGAAATGAAGAAAACATACATCAATAAATATATTTTATTAAAAAAAATGACAATATTTTAATAAATTTTTGTCACTTTTCAACTAATTAATTAACTAAATTAATGAAAACTTGCATAATACTTTATTTTTTATCAATAATTTTTAAAAATATTATCTGATTTTCTTGATTCATATTTTATTCATAAGACTTGTCACTATCAGAAAATACTAAATATCTTGTTGGATGTCTAAGATTTCTTATAAAAAAAAAATCATGTCTTCTCCAATATCATATAATGAACAAATAACTCATGAAAGAAATAAAATTAAAAAAAAAACTGTTATATCATTAGAATCACAATTAAAAAAAAAAAAACAATAAATTGTAAAAATTTCAGTGAAAATTAAGTGAGATTTTACAATTTTCATTTTTTGCTAATTAATTAGATTTAATTTGTAAACAATCATGGACCTCATTGGGTTAAATGTAAAACTAGGAATGGAAAGTTATTTACATAATATGCCAATAAAAATGTTAATATTCCAATTTCCCATTAAAAATTAATATTTTTAATGGGAAATTAAAAATTAATATATAAAATTAATTACTTTTATTGATATAATATTCATTATATGCATTTAGGTTCCTATGTTATCTGATAATCAGGAATAAATTAGCTGACTTTTGCTAACAAAACTTTAAAATGTTAAAAATTTCATAAAACAAATATCTTCCAATTAAAATAGTTTAAATAATTAGCAATTTGTTCCTATTTGTATCAGTGTTTTTATATAATAAAAAATTTAATATAATTAATGATTGAAAATTTATTTTCTATTAATAAAATATAAGATAACTTTTGATTATTTTAATTTAAAAGACAAAAATAATATTTTACTTACTATTTTGTAATGATTTATTAACTTTACTGGCAACAACTTTACACAATTCTTCTAATGATAATGATGGATTTTCTTGAAAAATATCTTGTACCGTTTTTTCTATATATTGAAAAAACAACCTAATTTAATATAAAAGAAAATAAACATAAAAAGTGAACCATTTTAAAATATTTTCATTATAAATATCTTTTCAAAATTTTAAATTTGATGAAGTTTTAAATTAATACTAAACACAAAGATTAACTTTTTTAAATTTGGATGATTAAAATTTTAGAATGCAATTTTTTTATATATATATATATTTTTTTATTAATTTCAAGAAATTAAAATATTACATACGAAATTTTTTTTCACAAAGTTGAATATTGTCAGATGGTTCTATTTTTGCAATTATAGGAGCAAAAGCCAATAGATCTGCAAGTATTTCATTCTCCTTGAGCTTATAATCATCATAATGTTGCCTAAAAATTAAAGTTTATCATCATATTTAATACTTAAAAATATAATGTTCATGTTAGTTTAATGTAATGTTCATCGAAGTTAAATATAATGTTCATCATATTTAACTTCATTATTTTCAATTAAAAATATTCTAAAATGAATAAAATCACAATATCTCTAAATTGCTTGATATAGTACAGTGATTCCAGAATCACTATACATTACTCAATGAATTAAAAACATATAAAAAATAATAATCCAAGTGCAATTCCAACAAATTTGACTGTTACAATTTAGAAGTGGCTATTTGGTTAATGTTATTAATTTATTTTCTTAAATGATCAATAAATAGACGCTTTAAATTTAAATGAAGATTATTTGTCGTTAATTAATGCATTGTACTTCAAAAAAGATTACTGTTGATCAATATAATTAAGGATGATGGGGTCAAATTGTGCTAAATACAATATTTATAGAAACAAAGTATATAAAGCACTTGAAAAAACAATTATTAAAAAACAATAATAAAATTAATAAACAAAACATTCAAAATCATTATTTAAAAAGGCACTCAATAAGACTAAACAAAAACAATGTTATGAAAAATTAAACTCATAAAAAATTACATAAAAGTACATAACTCAAAAAAGCTAAAAAGAAACTTAAATATAAAACATCAATTTATCTAATAAAAGGTTAAAATAGTTAAAATTTTTTCTAAAATATTAAAAATAGAATGATTAGAATTATATACAATCCATCTGTTCTTATTTTTATAGTAATTTGATTCTCAATGTTTACAAAATATCAAAACAGGAAAAATATTTGAGAAAAAGATGAATAATTTTTCCATTTCTCAATAAATAACATTAATAAATTTAAAAATTTAAGGGTTAAGTTTGATTTATTTAATTTTAAGTGAAAACACAAGATTTTTGAAACATGCTAATTCAAGTCTGAAACTCTAATTGAAATACATGTGTATATCAAATTTAAGTATTGCTGGACTTATACAAAAATTTTTTAGAATGAATTAGCTGTTTAAGTATTGAATCTATTAAAATAATTTCTATATTAAACAGAACAGTTAGCCATTTTTGAAAATAATTTTTAATACATGATTTTCTAATAATGCTACTAAATGTGGATATAAAAAGATTTTTCAGTAAAGAAAAAAATATATATTATTCACCATTTGCATTGATCATCATTACATGTACCAAGTAAATCAAATCTGCATATTCTACTTCTGGCATCTATGCCATGAGCATATGTATTACTGCTAAGGTGTCTTTCATTAAACAAAAAATGTGGATTTAATCTAAAAAGATAAACAAAATAAATTATTATTATTATTATTAAATATGATAAAAATTACAAATAAACTAAATAATAGCAATTTGAAAGTTATAAAATATCTTTTATTTCAATAGTAAATATATGCTTTCTTAATAAATATAATTCATTCCTAATTATCTGTAGATAGATTAGGGGGAGTTCGGGAGAGTTGAACTCTGTTTTACTTGAAAGCCCATAAAATCAAATGTATGAGATACAATGATTTTATATTTATGTCATAATATAGCCTTGTTATTTGATTACACTTTGAGTGTTTTGTCATTTCAATAATTTAATAAATGTAAGCACAAAAGTAAAATTTTTAAAAAATGAAATTTGGCTCATCTCTCCCCAAGGGATGGGAGATTT
>WUQG02421363.1:0-15157 GCA_011317285.2 Androctonus mauritanicus | reverse complement strand
AGTTCGCGAACTTTAATAATAATAAAAAAAAGGTTAATCTGATATTTAAATACAATAATATGAAATGGCAAAACTTGACAGCTGCTCTTCAAGAGCTTTGTCGACTGAAGTGGCAAATTAAACGTTTCGTCCTCCTTATCTCTAATATTTATGGTGTTTCTCAGAAAAAATTAATGACACTGATAAAATATTATAAATTTTGTAAACTTTGATATATTAAAATTGCAAATAAAATTAATTTCAAATATCATGTTCACGATAGAAAAGCTTAAAATAATTAACTTTCATAATATTGTTTTGCTCAAAACTTTTTCACATAGGTTTTATTATTATTATTATTATTATTATTATTAATTTTTAATGTAAATAATACAATAAAATTCAGTTTAATAAAATAAAAATTTGATATGTGCTTTCTATATATATATATATATGTTTTTTTTAAAACATATATATATAGAAACAACTTAATAGAAAAATGTTGAAACAATAAAAACAACGAAATAGTTTAAAATGTGCTTAAATATATACCGTACCTCTAAATGGCCATTATCGGCTGCATCATTTAATGGACTTTTGCCATATTTATCTAAATAAATTCTTCCTCCATGTTTCAGTAACCAACGAAGTATATTTAAATGACCTCTGCTAGCAGCGAAGTGTACTGCAGTTGCACCATCATTGTCTCTTAAATTTGGATCCACACCTTGTTCGCTTATCTGAAATAATATAGAAATGATGGAGTCAGAGATAATTTAAAATTAAAATTTATAAACATTATATATTTAATGGTCTTTGGTTCCAATGCTTACACAGAAGTCTATCAAACTACAACGAAATTAAAATTTAAACTAGATGTCTAGATCTATTAAGTTTCATAACTTTTGTATGAAATGACTAAATTCAAATGTTACTAAAAATACGTATGAAAATATTTTAATATTATTAAAATATTTTAATTAGGTTTAATATTATTAGATGCACTAATAATAAATTTGACAAAAAAAATAGGTCGCTGCATTTTGACTAACAAAACTATACGAACAGGTTATTTCATTATGTGCTATTTTCTTTTGTTCAAAATAGAAAAAAAAAATGTTTTATTGTAGAAGAACATCAATTTTTATTCTAGTTAAAATACTTTAGACTTCATTGTAAAGTTTTATAGTTTCATTTTGTTTTTATATTTTGATAACTAACACGATAGTTATATAATTTATACAATAGCAAGTAACACGCTATTCACTTTCTACGATTAGAACTGGACAAAGGAAATGTCGCGATTCGGCAATAACACGAAAATTAATTACCGTATCCATTAAAAAATAAAATTTTCGACAGAATAAATTTCAATATTTTCTCTCTCTCTCTCTTGCAAATGTTTTAAATTCATTATTATAAAACCAGTTTTTGCAGTTTAGTTTTATCCACGACCCATCTTAAAATATTTATAAAAATTTAATTTTTAATTATAAAAGTTGGATTTATGCTCATTGGTTGGAATAAATATCCCAAACCTAGTTATAAATCATAGAATAAAGTTTTTTTTTTTTTGGTTTAATCTAAAATATTTAAAATATATGCTAATTATTAATTATGCAGTTGTATTAGGAATTATCAACATAATCTTGAGTATAAGACTTCCATATCTTCTTACCATCCATTTGAGACACTTGAAGGCTCCAGTCTGGGCAGAAGCGTGTATAGGAGCCATTCCATCTTTAGCCCTTATATATAAAGATCCTCCAGCTATTACTACCAGGTATTTGAGCACTTCCAGATGGTTATCCTGTGCAGCCAGATATACGGGTGTGACATTGTTCTCCATTTGAAAATTGGCACTATGTTTGATTAAAAAAATAATAATAAACATAAATATCGAAAACTTTCCTAGAATATTCCACGTTTCTTTATTTTACGCACAATTTAATATTCGAAAATGGGAAAATGAGGGTGAATGACTCTGATTCTTCAGCGATGTGCGAAGAAGCAGTGATAATTAGTTCTTTTGGTGGATTGACCTTACATTATTTATTATGGTCTATTAATTAGGAGAAAATGAATGAATTGCAATGTTTTTTTGTGTGTAAAATTATTAAAGTTAATAAACAGTTTGTACGAATCATTAAACAGCTTATAAAACATAATTGTGTCTTGGCAATTTATGGGACGACATGATGTTCAAATTAATGGCTTTTTTCCGACATTTAACGAAAAAACATTTTATCCTGATACATTTTTTTACTATTAATTTTAAAATAAATAAATTAAAAAATATCTTGATTATTTTATACCATTTTCGCTCTTTCTTCTATATATAAAATTATTTATTTCATAATTTGAAATTTCTGACAGTATCTTATAGCATTCTGTAATATTTTGATTTTGCTTATATTTTAGTTTTATTATCAAACGTCCTGCTAGAAATAACTTCTATGAAGTTTAAATATATATATAAATTTAACTGGCAGATTGAGTTCGTTTAAAATAGGTAAATTTTTAAAATTAAACAAGAAACAATTTCTTAATTTAATTTACCAAAGTCCAAACAAAAGCATTATCTGTTAATAGTCGAGTTTAAATTCCAAAAAATCAATTTATTACGTACAAAAATAATTGTAATCAGGAATAGCAACAGCAGTTTGATGGATCAAAATTTATTTTACACATTCTCAAGAATCAGAATTCACTTTATATAACATACAATATATAATCACAAGAATTTAAATACAAATTTTGAATTTAATATATGTAAAAATGACTGAGGTATTGAGTTTCTATGCAAGAAATTACATCTTGACCAAATTAATGTTTATGCATTATGCATTCAATATTTATCAAAGAAAGTTTAATTAGTTAGCAATAATAATTAGTTATATAAAATATATTAATTCATTATTAATTAACTGTTAATTTATAAACGGATTTCTTAAAAACTTACTGTATTTTTAAAAATATCAAAATTTGGAAGATTTATCATATATAATTATGGTATAAGATTGATTTCAGATTACCTGTTTTCGGTTGATGATTCGACTAGCATTTTGACACAGTCTATACATCCTGTGGCAGCTGCGTAATGTAACGGTAGAGCACCTCGAGTTGTTTTTTCTGTAGGTAACATTTTGCCTTCATGCAGAAGCCATTTTAAAACTTCACGACTACCACATCTTTAAAATTTTTACACGATTTCATTATGATCTAATTAAATGAGAATATGTTACACATTTTTCACGAGATACACTACTCACCTTGCAGCAATGTGAAGCACAGTCGCACCATCGGCATCTCTATCGTGCAGAGAACATTCCGTATTATTGACAAGCCACATCAATGCTGTCAATTTCCCCATGGCAGTTGCATCGTGTAGAGGAGTCGCTCCCGTATGGGAAGCCATATTTGCTTTCATACCGCATTTTTTAATAAGAAAATTAAGTACTTTAATATTTCCTCCTCTGGCTGCATAATGAACGCAAGTTGCTCCTACATCATCCTGGATGTTGGCCGTTAATTGATGGTTTTTTTTTAATACCTGAAGCCCCTGAAGATCGCCCTCTCTCGCAGCAACAAGGGCTCGATGTATTAAAGGAATATCTGGCATTGTCACATTTCACTTTCGTACTTTTATGGATTTGGCCGAAAAATTTTTAATTATGAACGTCCTGCAAATAAAACAGATTAAATTGCAAACAAAGAAAACTTCACGTAATCTATTTTTTTAAACATTTTGTAAAAGTTGCATATGCTGTCACAGTACGATAAGTATCTCAATCAGATAAATTTAGTTTCGTTTAACCTACTTCAATGATTATCTTGACATCAAAAATCAAATAATAAGTTTTCAAAGTAATTTATTCTTTTATAAAATACCGTAACACGTATGTTTTTTTTAAGTTTTACTTATATATTGTAAATAATTTCATAAACAATAAAGAAATAGCACACACGATGTAAAAAACTCTCAAAAAAAAATAAATTTATATTTTCCCATTTTTTTTTTTTTTACATTTTAAGAGTTAACAGAATGGCTATTTAACCGTTATAAACTACATATAATATACGTATAATGAATAACAATTCATATCGGTAAAAATATATGATTTTAATTAATCTTAATTATTTTATTAATCGAATTATCAATTGAATATAAACAAATTCAAAATTAGTTAATTATATGAATAGCGACATTATTTAATAAAATAATAACGATATTCTAAAAATAAATATCTACTAGTTTTGTAATTCTGTGTCAAGATTTTTATACATATCCGAGTAATAATTCTTCATATTTTTAAGTAAATCAGCTGTAACTTTAAAGCAGTAACCGGAACATCTCGAATGGTTCTAGATCAGTTATTCTGTACCTAGTACATTTAGACTATTTTAATTCTACTGTTCTGATAACCTCACTCATTATTACTTCCTTGTTTATTTTGTCTCAAATTCCAATCCTGTATTTTATTAAATATTGTATAATCAGAAATTTAATTTGTACTAATCAATTAATAAATCGTTATATTTATGAATATTAAAAAAAATAAAACTTTACAGTGCATGCATAGTATATTGTTTTTGTTTCTTTTTTGTTAAAATAAACTTCTTTCTCCACTTTAATTGTTTTGAAACTATTACTGATCTTATTATCATACGAAAATTTAAAACAGTAAATATATAAATAATAAAATTTTATATTCTAAACAACTTTTTTATTCCGTTCTAAAGCAGAATAAAAAGATACATAAATTAGGTTGTTTGTCACGCATAAATATTATTCGATTTGAATAAAATTCACATAACTTATTAAGGAACTAAGATTACTGAAAATCATCAATATGAAAACCAATGTTATTGACATAATATGAGGAAACACTTTTAAGCAATATCTTGCGTAAATATTATCCGATTTGGATGAATATTTTGTTGAAATCCATCAGATGATACAGTATGCTGATAATTATCGAAATCGGATCATTATTAACAACATAACAGTGATCATTTTTAAAAATATGTAAAAATTAAAGAATGAAAATAATCACATGATCGATTCGTCAGTCTTTTAAGTTCCTTATTTTTCTAAAAATTAGTTTAAATTCATCGAAATATCTCTAGAATTAAATTTATGATCCCCATAGTTATGATCTCACATAATTTGATGCTCTGAGACATCGCAGAGCATCAAATTATGGGAGATCATAATTATCTATTTATAAATTTTGAGGGTTTTTGTGTGATATTGTTACCAATTATAAGGTTAAAGGTCTTTTATAGCAAAAACGATAGTCATTGGAAACATTAAAATGCCGATAGCTATAAAACTATTTTTCACATGTGAATGATATAGTCATTTTAAGGAATTTTAGATATATTTTATAAAAATAGTATAACACAATTACATTTTTTGTCTACTGTGAAGTCATCCGCAAAATACCTCAAGAATAAAACATCACAAAACATTCAAATTTAGATAATCACCTTGTTTTTTAAAATTAGTTATACGTTTACTAATTTTGAAGTTTCCAGGTAGTTCTATTTCAAGATGAGGATTTAAAATTAAAAAAAAAATCTGTATACAGTAATTTAAAATTATTTGTTCCATGAGAAAGATATTATACTCATTTAAAATTTATTTTTTTTTAAATTTAATCACTGTTAAATCTTCCTTTAACAAGGATTAAAAAAAATTAATGTAATTCATTCATTAAACTTAACCATGACAAAATTTAAATGCCGACTTGTAAATTTCCTTTAATTAGAGTAATATCAATTCATATAATTGTATCTTCCCTGTAATTAATTTTAATTAATTTCGTAATTTTTTCCTCTTTTTAAAATTTTAAAAGGATTTCAAGCGTTACAAAATTTTTCCAACTGACGTATAATTAGATTCATTGACTGGAACTTACCAGATGGAGAGTAATAAAGTCTGACAAGAGGAGGATAAATTCTGTTGAATTTAGTTTTAGGTCAGTGGAATAACATAAGAAATCAGTTCATAATGCTATATACACAATGAGAAAATACAATAAGTTACGACATTGATTTTTCGAACGTTTTTTATTCATTCATTTTTTTTTTTCATATCTGAACAACTTATTGCTTAAATCCTTTAAAGAGATTTGAATTCCGCATCCAACTTGTTTTGCTATGGGTAATCCTTAAAAAAAGTACAGAAAACAATGTGGAACTTTATCTTGCATATTAATCATCATTCGAGATGGACAAAAGTTTAAATAATTCTAGTACGAATTTTTCTTTAAAACGACAATTTTAAAACAAAAGATAGATAAATGAGATACGGAAAATACTCCAAATCCTATAACTTTTTCACACGGCCACCGTAACCGTTCACCCATTCAGTGATTGTTAGTTTGATAAAATTGGAAAAAATTTAATATTGTTCTTCCGGTATCAGGTAAATAATGGTATACAGGCTATAATCTCCGGGACAAGTATTTTTTCAACAGTTTATGAGAGCTTTTAATTATCCAAATACAAAAAATTTAAATGATTGAAATAAGATGAATATGATAATGCAAAAATTAGAACGAAGTTAATAATTATATACAGGATATTAGCTTCATATTTTAACTGTATCTCTCTACTTGTAAATAAATGATGATGCCTAACTGCTGACTCTTGTTTATTTATCATAAATAAAATTCATACCTTCATAAAAGAACAAAATAATAATAAGATTAAACAATCATTTATTTTTACTAGTAATAACGATGAAAACATAATGTTTGTAAGTTGACTTAATACGATTTTCACCTTTTTCTCTGTTTAACAGGTCATAAATCAGGTGCAATTTATAGCCTATCTTGAGGCGGTACAAGACTACCCAGTAATCCAACTATAGCTTATATTCCAGAAGTGAAAGTGCTATTTCAACTTGTGCTTCCAAATATACCCTTAACCCTTAACCTTACCCTTTTGCCTAATGAGTCGATGAACCTTACACTATTAAATTCTGTGTAACGCAATAAAGTTACGTCTTTAAAATTAGCAAATAAAAATCGGATCAATAGAATCTAAAAATGCATTAGTATAATTTTAACAAATAAACTTTCGATTAATTCTTAAATGAGCTTCGATCTTAAAGGACTTACCTGAAGAAACATCCACCTTGTTCAAATTGTCCGTCTGAAAAAGAATATGGAAGGTCACATACACGCTCCAGTTCACTCGACATATTTTTCCCGAGTCAAGATCAACGACGATAAAAATGGTGACGATAGAACAGAATATGTCAGATACGGTCCATAATTGATATGTGAACACGTTCTAGTAAACACGACAGCTAAAGAAATTACTTCACAAACTTCTAATGTTTCACGGTACGACTGTAAGCATATTCTCCGCTTTTTAGCGTGACTTTGATAATACTGCAATTTTTTTATAGTTAGTTATCTGAATGTGTTTTCGCACCTTAATTGATATCAAATTTTCGTGACTACGTTAGGTAATAACAAACAATTAATTAGCGAGCAAAGATAGCATGCTTTTCTATTTAAACTATGCCCGTTTACGATTCGTCACGTACGGAATTGTCGCTGTAAATATTCTTAAAAACAATATTAATATCTAATAATATTTTTAAAGATCCGCAAAATAATGGATAATTTGTCATTGTATTAAACATTAAAACCAACAATATTATAATCTTAAATCCGTTTCTCTAATCGTATTAACGTCGTGCTGTTTTGTAGTTTTTTCAGTCGGCTAATGTGTATTCGTTAAAAGTAATAACGAAAATTGCAGCTAGTCATTGACCTATTAATGCATCTCTGACCTTTGCATCTTTTAATTACTCAAAAAGCAGAAATAATTAGTTATGTAGAACAGTAGTAATTATGCCAGGGGTCATCTGTGATCAAAAACCGTGATGAAAAACACTTTCTAATGAGTTAAAATCTTAATAGTCTAGAACGAAAAACCACGTTTTCGGCAGAATTTAGAATCCTTTTTTGAATTTTGACGTGAAAGTATTGCAGTAATATAGAATTTCATGCTATAAATATTGTGCGTATCCTCTTACCATTATTTATTTGCAAAGAAGCGTAACTAACGCTTTGCATTCTTTAAATATACAGAAATAAAAAGTGAACCCATGTGTAAAATAAATATTTTTCTCCCTAAAAGCTATATATGCATTCAGAATTTTATACTATAGTAATTAGCGTAGTTAGAACACATTCACGAGTTAATAATTTGTATTTTTAATACAAAAATTGTGCATCATTTCCTTACATATAGTTTTATGTCAAAGCATCTTTTATATTCTTGAAATTCTAAGAATTATATTATTGATACAGAAATTGCGATTCGTTTAATGTGAATATTATACACGTAAATTTCATTCTATATTTGTTTCTACTTAATTTGTTTTTCTTATTTAATGTTATAAATTACTTAAAAATTTAAACAATTCTGTAAACAAAACAAATTACCTTTTATAGCCTTAGATATTATGTAAAATTTTTCTATTTGAAGATACGAACAAAATCTTTATAGGTTATTTTGAATACATAATAAAATATCACTTATAATTTTATTTAGTACGTAGTTAAAATAAAACTTAGTTTCTAAAAAGAAACTAAGTTTAATCTTTAAAAGACGAATCTAGCGAATGTATTTTTATGGCTATCTATAGTACGTAACTTGTGATTTTCTTGGTTTATGAAGCAAGACAGATCATCGTAATAAATTTGAAATTTAATTGTCATAGAATCTATAATTTTTATCCACCTAGTTTAACTATGTCATTAAAAAACATGCTTAACGATGCATTTATAAAACTCGTTCCATTATTGTAAATTGCTTTTATAAATGTTTTATTGTTTATATCCATAAAATCTAAAATATATAATCGATTATTTTGTTACCACAAAGTTTTCTCAGATGATAAGTTAAATTATTACACTATTAAATAATATTGATAGGAAAATATATATATATATAAATGTTCAAAAGTAAAATTAAGATCAAAGTAATTTTTTCTTATACATATTATTGTTTATTAATAGTATCTATTGTAAATAGCACTCACCTTTATTTTTGAATAACTTTCATTAGCATCCATTAAAGTAAAGCAGCATTCATAAGTTCTTGCAGAAGTAATAAAGAAACATAGAAGTACCTAAATGCTGAATGAAGGATGGTGTAGGTCTGCTTTACTGATTAGCTCTTCTCTTCCATACGCTTGTTTTTCATTGGTTAATTCACAAAACCGTGAAATAACAGCTGTAAGCTTTAGTAGACATGGTCTAAATATTTGACCTAGAAATTGTGACTGAACTGCAGTTATGCGATTGACAGGAAATTCGAGGAAGAAGAAAATGACGGTGATGAGCAAACTTAGCAGAATTAGTCATTTATTTAGCTAGTATGTTGATTTAAACAGTTTTGCTTGATTTGCGAGATGAAACTAGCTTAATTAAAGGTTATTTCGTAAAAATACCTTATATTT
This sequence comes from Androctonus mauritanicus, assembly GCA_011317285.2. NCBI lineage: Eukaryota > Metazoa > Arthropoda > Arachnida > Scorpiones > Buthidae > Androctonus > Androctonus mauritanicus. The sequence goes on along the minus strand of WUQG02421363.1, from coordinate 5,688 downwards.
GACTTAATAACTTCATTTATCACAATAGAAAGATGAATATTTTACAAAAAATAAAATTTCTATACGTTGAAATATTTCCGAGTTTCAAAAAATAGTAAAGAAGATGAAAATGGTATTTTTTTCCTCTAACCTCGAATATTATTAGTCTATTGTTATTAATAATCGGACATTTCCCTCTTTTTTGAAGGAAAGACTAATTTTAGATTTATTATATAACTTAGTGAACAAATTGAAATAGTGCATTTGACTTCACTCTATTGAATTTATTTATTGATTTTAAAACGATCGATTCTTTAAGTTTCTTTGCATCTGTGTACATAAAGTATTATTATGCCATCGTTTATATGTATTTTTAATATACAATCGGATAGAATCGTACTGAACAGAATTCTTTAAATGAATCGTTCATAAATTCTTCGAATAATGCTAATTAGACGAGGGTGAAACATTAAAAAAAAATTGGAAAATATAATTTACCTCTCGGATAATTTGATATTAAAATATAATTATTCTAAATTGCATTTATAATTACGAAGAAAATTTCACAATTGATAATATTTATTTATACAACGGCTAAGATATTATTCGTAAATATGTAATATCTATTGAAATAAGATATTTAGCGCGATCAGACCGAAATATTAAACTTTACTTGGTATAAGTTGAACAAAGTTCATTGAAATTAAATTTCTAATATCATGAAAATAACTAAGATTTAGAATTTTTGGTATTGTTTTAAAGAAATGCGATATTTCTGACTAGATAGGGAAGTAAACTCAATAGTCCCGATTCTATTTTGGTTCTCTGATATGATGTTCGTTCTGACTAAATCCAGATGGTTTCTGTAAATACAGTATCTTATTAAGATCATTCAGCCATAATTTTTGTTTCCTTATACTAAAACTGCATCAATTCTCTAATTTACTTCTAATTTATCATAATTTTATTTCTATTTTTTGATCTAGATTGTATTTATCATGTTTCAAAAGCAATCTGCTTCATAAGACTGCAGTTAATAATTCTTTATGGTATAAAGTTTTTATTTGTAAATTAAATTAAGTGGAGCAAATATGGATGTCATTTTATAAAATAGCATAATCTAGTTTATAATTTCAAAAATTAAATAAGTTTAAATAACATAATAATTCTTAAAATATTTGAAAAAAAATAAAAAATAGTTTGCGGTCATTGTTTTAATGCATTTAATTAATCAATACTTTATTTTCTATATTTAAAGTTTACATAACGTACAGAAATTATATCCGCTTAAAAATTGTCATGAATAAAATTGCATTAAATATAGAACATTTAACATAATTATTTATTGGGGATCTTCATATTTTTCTTTTCAATAAATTAAAATAAAAATTATGGATATAATTCACTAATTATATCCATAAAATAGTAATGGCAAATCCGTAGGTCCGTGTAATTAATTAAATCATTTAATTAATTTATACGGATTATTTTTTTTTCAACGTTCCATCTACTGTAATCCTATTCGCAAATATATTTCATAATTAACAATAGATAACTAAATATTTTGGTACATATTTTAACATCTCAAATAAGCTTATTGTAAATATAATACCGTTTAATATTAATAAAATTTATATAATAAGAGTATAAATCATTAACCGCAATAATTGAAATAAAAAAAATTATCATTATCAACTTCGTTTCAAAGAGGAAAGTTAAAAATTATATCAGGAGAAGTTCGAATGTCCAAACTTACGTACACGTATATTTATATCTTCTGTTTCAATAGAGAACATAGTTAAATTTAATTTCGCATACGAATCTGATCAAATGTAGCATTTCAATCTCATTTATTTATATTTCATAAGTACTGTATTAATCTATTCATTTACAAAAAGCTAACTTTTTTAGAATTTCTTTGCTTATAAACTTGATTTCGAATAAATGTTTTCAGATCATTCATTAATGTAATTATCAGCTAGAGTACTTTCTTCTAAAAAAAAAAAGCTCAATTATGATAGCATGATAAAAAAATAATACAATTTTCTATAATGAGTTTCTGGTGTTATGATCATTAAAAGAGAAAAACTGTGGGATGTGAACATAATGGGACAATGCTGTATATTTTGAATGCTTTATATTTAAAAACCAGCTCTTATTTACATTATAATTACTATAAATAATATAAATAAACGGTAGGTACCTTATTAAAAAACTAATAGCATATCCCACATTTACCTTTACCTTCTTTATTCTATTTATAAATATTGGCAAACCAAACTTTCCTTGCAAAAAAAATTATCTTTTAAAAAAATGGTTTTTAATAAAATGATTAATGTTTTCTTTTAATTTAATCGATTTTATTTGATGTGGTTAATATATTTAACAGACGAAATCAGAAAGCTTGCTAAATATCAAAAATGATTAAAATAATCAAATGAAGAAAATTATGGTTTATATTGTATTGTCAAATCAATTTTTTGTTTTACCATTATGTATATCTATTAGATATTACAATAAAATATATTTAATAAATGAAATGTGACTGTAAAAAATAACGTTTAGCATTAGAAAATATTTTCAGATATTTTTGATTCTTCCGAGTTCCATATGATTAGACTAGCGATGCTATTTATTTTGTTATTGTTTAATGCTAATTGAAATCAACTCTATTGTTATAAACCTATTAACATTTGCTGTTGTTTACAGAATATTTTATTTTTGTGATAAATTTCTATTATTTCATTATTACATAGATTGACGTCAAAACCTAGACATGGGATTGTATGTCATTCTGGAAGAATCAGCGCCGGAATGAATTTTTCGAAGCTCTAGCAGGATGATTTTTTTCATTTCGTTGTACATATTAAATTTTCTATGATTTCAAATACAATAGATACTGCTTATTGTGATCACTTCCAGTTAACTGATAACAATAACCAATTGATAATCGATGAACAAGTATGAAACTATTTAGTGTCATTTATTGATGCGAGCGGAAACGTGTACATAAAAAAGTAGAAGTGATTAAAAAATAAATAAATAAATAGAACTATAGGAAATAATAGCAGTACTATGACTAGACACGCAACATATCGGATTAGTTGCCAATTCGCATGTAAGAATATAAGCCAGAAAAAGAGCTAAAAAAAATTGTACCATCGTCCATGACCATGATTAATGATAGCGTGATTATATTTGTTTCAAAAAAAGAACAGTTTTTTTATTAAAAAAGCTATATTTCAAGCAATACCAAATTGAAAATTTTCCAAGTTAGATAGCTTATAAAATAATTAAATGTAATCTAGGAAAAACTTAAATTGAGAACCAGGGCCATATTTATACTTTTGGAGGTCTTAAGTGCAACATCGTTATGAGGCCCCAAAATAACAAGTCGATTTCAATTTCAATTATGAATTTAATATTTAAAAATAAGTACTTTATTTTGCAATTATAACTGGGCTGTTTTTTATATTGTTGTTTGTGAGGAGTAAGATTTAAAATGTGGCTCCATAGAGAATGAGGCTCCAGCTTGCGCCTAATGCGCTTTTGATAAATGTGGTTCTGTTGAGAACACTGTTATCATCTCCAGAATAAACTGAAATATCATAACTTATAATCCATTGAATGTGCGTCAACTCTGTGCTAAGACAAAAAAGAGTCGATTACAATAAAATATCTTTATGAATTCGTATACTTATGATCCGAACTTAAATGATAGCATTACATGAAAAATAACATTATTCACGATCGCATCAGCAGCGTCCACTGTAGCAGATAAACGAAAATAACATTTATAACAAATAAAATAATATAAATATTTATTATTTGAATGTATTCTATATTCTGTACTATACGCAATTTAACAAGAACTTTTCTATTAAAAATTAAAATCACATAAAAAATAGAAATCAAATTTAAAGTATATTTTTCCATACAATTTAATTTCATTTTTCTAAATTAAATCTGAAATTATTTCTCTTGAATTTTTCGATAGAATTCTTTAATAATGCTATAGCATAATTTACGCAATTCTTTTTTTTTGTAGTTTTATCTCAATAGATAGTATATATATATACACTCTGTTATTTATATCAGAGTATGTATACTGTATATATCGAATGACATAAATAAGATATGCTTTATTCATATATTATATTTATATGTCATTAAAGAGAAACGCATAACAGATACTAAATTTTTAGACTTTCTGATCTAACTTAAGTTTCATTTAAATATATATTTAAAATAATTTAAACATTTGATTAATTAGAACAGCGATTTCCAAAATTTTTTAATCGCGTATCCGTTTATCAGTAATGAAAAATAACACGCACTCCATGCAATAGATGTATTATAACTAGCAAAAAAGCGCATCCTTGAAAATTTTTTACGCACCTCTAGAGATGATTGCATTATACTTTGAAGAATACTGAAGTAAGGATATCTAACATTTATTTGATGTAATTTTTGGTGAATGTTTAATTTAGAATTAAAATGCGATTACTATTTGCACATTATGCAATGTAAAATTAGTTATAATTATTTAAAAATTTTATATGAAAACTTTTTGCAATACGTCAAACAATAAGAAGTCTTTCACTTTCCAAATAAATAATATAATAGGCATATTATGCTTTGTTTTGATCGCTGAGACTTTTCCCATAGTCATGGAAGTTCTTAAGTCACTGCTACTAGAATAATTTTTGATATAAAATAATTATTATAAAGTATTGAATTTTATTTCAGGTAATTTCATTGTAAAAATAAATACAATATATATATTACACGGCGATTAATATAAAATATTTATTTTATAATTTAAAAAAAAAATCAAAAATAGTTGTATAAATACTTAATGGCAATAAAAGTTTGATTTCTATCAAATTAAAATATTTGATGAAAAATTCGTACAAATAAAAATACTGTATATGGTATTTTATGATGAATATTTGATAAAACATTTTGTAATTTTTGAATAATAACTAAACCCGTAACGCTTTATTTGTAGTTTATTTAAAAATAATTTATACTTAATTTGAAAATAAAATCAATATAATGCATTCACTAGAGATTATGCATTTTTATTTATGAAAGTCCGGAACTGAACATCAACAATGCGCTTTTAATGCAAGAATTCATGATATATGTCAATGACATATATTGTTTATGTATTCTTATCAACGACAAGATAAAAAATAATATAAATGAATATATGATATAAACAAATAATAAAATTATGTAATGCCAAAGTTCGAAAAGTCAAAATCAAATATCAAAGTTTTTTCTCTCTTGATGATTATTCTTCAATGAATCTGTCAACTCTACTAATAAAGGATAGTTTAAATTTTATATTTAGAATGATCACCACGATTCAGAAGTCTATGAGATTCAGCAGTATAACTCAACCAACTAAGTAATTTTCCTACTGAATGGAAATTGATTCTTGTTTCCATATCTCGAGATTTTTTCAAGAAAGTAGAATGTTACATTGAATCCTATTCATTATGTATCTGACGATTCCTTTATGAATCAGTACAATTAATGTTTGATATCGAATACTTTCCTATTTAATATCTAACAAAGATAGAATGAAGCATAAAATTATCAAGTAAGAAAGAATGTGATATTTTTGTAATTTTGAATAGTTTCTTTCTTTGTTGTTTTATGCTTTCCAGCCGGGAATTACTATGCAGCGGGACATTCCGA
>WUQG02421352.1:0-15157 GCA_011317285.2 Androctonus mauritanicus | reverse complement strand
CAGTATGTAGTTTAACTTTTTTAAATTTTAATGTATTTTTTCAACATTTAAAGTTAAAATAAAAAGTTTCATTTTAACTTTTAATCTCACTTGTACATAATTTTTTATCAACCCCCTTCAAAAATGTATAAATGGGGTTCTACTGTATTATTATTTTTTACAATATTACAGTTTTTCCAAAACAAAAAATTTCAAGTAGATATTGTCATAGGTAAAGAAAAAGCAGGTTTAAAAATTAAATGTAGTAGTATTATATTACACATCTGGAAATTATTATGCTGAAATGAAATAAAAATATATAATATATCTGTAATTATTACAATAAAGATCATAAACAGAAAAATTATTCATAGTTTATTGCAATTTTCTAAATCAACTTAAAGAACTTGCAGTATTAAGAATTAATATAAGTATCGAATTCCTGTTTTCTATTGATTAATCATAATTTTTTTGTTTGTAATATAATGTAATATAATGCTTAATGTAAATTAAAAAGTAATCTTAAACTAACCTTTTCAGATATCCACAAGAAATTTAGTTTGAATTTACATCCTATAAAGCATATTTAATTATGATAAAAACTGTCATTTCATTTAAAGCTTTTTTTCTTTTTAATACAGTAATTTCATTTAGTCAAAACATGCATGCTTAATTTTAAAAAGAAAAATTTGCTAAATATCCTGCTTGAGTGATCAAAATAAAATAACTATGATGTTGTTTATAGGATAAATAAAATAAGACACACATTAATTTAGAAAAATCTTTCTAAATATTACTGAATAAAAAATTAAAAGGGGAAAAACTTGCAATTTGCAAATGCAAATAATTAATATTTGGCACTAGAACAAAGAATGATTATGATCAAAAATTACAACAATACGTAAAAAAATTTTGTAAATTTTATAGAAATTCTGAAATCTATATTTGTTATCTTGAATCAAATCAAATATATGACAACAAATTTGCTTTTCTTTAATATTAAAAAATAAATATGCTAGTAAAAGATCAATAAATTAATCAAGAGATTCTTTCTATTATTCAGTTTCTTATTTATTTTGAAAAGAAAAAAATAATCATCAGATATTCCAAATAAAACTCTCTCTCTCTGCTCTACAATAGCTATTTTCAAAGAGCATTAAGATTTATTACTCGGAAATGTTTTCATTCTTCCTTTCTAAGTAATAAATTTTAATGTTCCTGAAAGGAGTTGCTGTTTATAATCTATTACTTATGTATGTAACAGTATTTCAAATATGAATAGTATATTTTTCAATAGATCTTATATTCTAGTAAAGTGACTCTGAACATTTTCAATACATTTATCCCTTGATCTCAAGGGACGAGAAAATGGTTACTTATCATTTAATATATCATGTAATTCTGTTAATAATAGCATCATTTTATAATTGACTGTGAATAATTAAAACTTCCTGTATTTCAGAATAAGTAACAAATTTTTATTATATCATAAAAAGCAGCATTATTTTCTTAAAATTTTTATATTATGTTTTAGTTTTTGATAATTTTAAAAATTATTGAAAGTAAATTATTCTTCTTCTCACATACTCTCTGATTAAATTTCATGCCTAAATATTCATGGACTCCCAAATGGTATGGAAAACTTGGATTACTAGATTACTTTAATGAAACTTGCTTTATCTTTGTTTACTGCTATTCACTTTATTTTAACTTTAATATAAATAAAAGCACTTACAGCAGTTTAGGAAATACTTTAATACAGTAATGAATAAATGTTTTTGATGCTTTATGCCATCATCCGGTTCAGTTCTGTTTAAAAGTTCTAAACATAATTGAACCTGATGATGGTATAAAGTGCCGAAAATGTTTGTTCATTACTGTATTAAAGTATTTCCTAAATTGCTGCATATGCTTTTATTTATATTAAAGTTACTTTAATGAAATTTGCTACCACTGCTGCACTAGTAGATCCCAATAATATATGTGAATTTCATTCAAATCAGATAATATTTATCTTTGATATATTGTGCTGACGGATAATAATAGATTGACAGACATATCTAATTTTTATATTTTTTATTTTATTCTAAAATAAAAAAGATCAAAGTATTTTATAATTTGTAACATCCATATAATTTTTTATTTGAAAATATTAAGATTTTTAGAAAGGTAAAATAATTAATTTAATTATTAGAATATAAAAAAAAAATTTAATTTCTCTGATTTTTATAAATTATTAGTTATGTAATCCTTATAAATTAACTCTGTTTTTTATGAATTTATTTTTATATAATTTATTTATATTATTAGATAAATTAATTTTGGATAATTTGACTCATGAAATTCTTTACTGTAAATTATATTATTTTAAATTCTTTCAAATATATCTGTTCTTCTAGTTACAAACTTTTGTACATATAAACAAGCCATTTTATTTAAAATTTTTTTTAAAAAGTTCAAATATCGTACAAAACTTTTAAAAATTATAATAATGAAATGGTCTAACAACAAATATATCGCAAAACTTGTTACTTAAGGCAGCGGTCTCAAACTCAAATTGTGTGTGGGCCGAATTCATAATTCTAAAAGAAATGAAGGACCGAATATTTTTAAACAAAATTACAATGAAAGGAAAATATTTTACTGATACAATAGTTACTGAAAACAAAGCGTAAGTTGAGTACAGTACACTTTAAAATTTTGCATTGTTATTTTATTAACATTAAATTGCAATAATTTTCTGACTGTAACGTGTATTTGAACAAATAGCTAAAACATCTTTGCAAGCCATACACAATTGCTTTGTGGGCTAGATGTAGCTCCCAGACTGCCACTTTGAGACCACTGACTTAAGTCAATAGCTTGTTTTTAGAAAATATTGAATCTTTTACCAAACATACCCACATTTTAATTGAATATTTATTAGACACTTCATTATGTACAGTTTATCAAAGTCTATATCTCTAGCATCAATACAAGTGTTATTTTATAGTTATAAATTTTTTGATTTAAAAAGAAAACATAAAACCTTATATTCATAACTTTAGGAACATCTATATTTTAATAATATAAAGCAGCCAGTTTTAAACTTTCATACATGCATATCACCAAAATAAAAAATCTCAGTACCATCAACAAAAATATACAAATAGAAAGTCAAGACTATACACACCAATCATCTCTCATGCATCACCAGCTACAAATACTTCTAGCCGAAAACTGCTGATATAAAGTACAGTAAATGTAAAATTTTATAAAATGGCAATTTAAAAAAAAGTGTATAAAATTTTTTACATTGCTCTATTTATAATTGTCTTCAATACAATCTATTTAACATTTATTCTTGTAATATATGATAAATAAAAACGAGATTAGTTAATTTACAATAGAAAATTTTTAGGAATTTTCTGTTAAGTGTATAAAGAAATTACCTGGTATATCTATTTTCTTATGTATTCAAAAATTCAAATTTTTTCATTCTTAAATGATATGTTATTTTACAAAACTCCTGTACAGTGAATTATGAAGCATTTATTTATGCTAATGATTATAACCAATGAAATTTTTCATCACATTTGAATTGATAATGAAGCATGTTTCAATATGATTAAATTGTGAAAATGAAAAAATTTCCATTAATTGTATTCTATAGAATTTACAACAAAAATGTTGGAGCACAAAGACTGCAGGCAAGGTGGATCATTGATGCAATAGATTAGTAGAAATCAGCAGTTCTTGTATAACTAGCAACTGATTATGATCTTGTAATGATAATTTAAGACCACAGACTAATTCTTAATAATTCAGAATTTTTATTTATACTGTATTTGGTATTAGATACTGTTGATAGTAAAGCATAATTTTCATTTTTTTGAAAATGCAGTTAAATGTTATATAAAGATTTGAAGGATTTAGAAGAGGGAATGATGATCTCCAATTATTTAGACAAAATTTTGCAAAATACACTACTAATTTAATCTTTTAAATCTAGTTGATATATTCCTGAGGAAAAAAAAAATGTTTCAATAATAGTATTTTTATAATTTTGTTTCAATTTTTGAAATTTCATGATACATTATTTTTGAATGTATAATTTATATATTTTTAGAGGAGAAATATATGATATTTAATTTCTTCAGTATAAATTTTATGACTAGAAAATGCATTATGCAAAAAATATCATTCTGTAACTTTTTCCAAGAGGAATCTGTAGAAATATAAACAAGACAGATAGTTTTTCATAGTAATACACTATTATAGTGTCTCCAATTGCTCGTGTTATCTGTTTAATTCTCTCAAGAAATTGCTGCACAACATTACTGAATAAGAATAAGCTCCTAGCTTATTAAGGCACCAACTGGCTAAGGCATGTTCACAATTTATAAACGGCCATCTGCATTTTTCGAGTAGATCGCCACTTATAAATTATGGGAAAAGCTTGCAAGAAAACAGCATTTCCCACAATGGTTAGCCTTTAAATGTTGCTTGTCCTAGGCTCTTCGGATATATCAAGAAGCATAAAGATCTGATAGCTACCTGTCCCATAGTTAAAATATCATTTTGTTTAAGCTACAATAAAACAATCCTAACAAACCAAGAATGATAATTTTAAACTCGATATTAATCTAGAAAATTTAATATAATAATAATTAAATTTTGTAAAAAATTTATCATTATCATTAAATTTATTATCTACATCAATGAATACTAAGTTAAATAACTACATAAATCAATATTAAGTACATGTATCAATACTTTTTACAAATAACTTAGTTTGTAATTCTAGAACTCATCATGAATCGATCACATTTGCCACAGTATCAGCCAGAAAGGAGAATCAAAAAACTAATCTGATTTCTTTTGAAAAATATTTTAACTTTCAATAATAACCAAGAATTTTATTAATATAGCGAATACTGTTTAATAATATATCAATTTAATTACCTCGATGCTAACGAAACTTGTTATTCCATATTACAGGCAATATTTTTAAATATAAAAACAAAATATAAGTTTATATAAGAAAATAAAATATTGTATTTGCTTCATATTGTCATTAAGTATCCAGTATGTTTATAACCTTCAAATCTAATTTAAAAATAACAATAAAATGATTCATATTAATGAGACTCGTACAAACTAAAATAAATTATAAAAGATATTTGTTTTTCTTTTTATTGTCACTTTATATAGAAAATTAGTGCATATTACATTTAATAAATATTCAAACAAAATTGCATGACAATTCACTAAAATTATATAGAAAATTCTAAAATCAAAACCTTAAGGATTCAATGAAATTTAATCAGGATTATATAGGAGTGTTTGATATAAAATTCTATTTAGTTTCACTGTCAGTGGTGGACCTATAGCTATTGAGGCTTGGAGTGGAAGTCTCCTTGGGGGCCCCCCTAATTGGAATGATCACCATACAAAATATCAACACAACGATGTTGACGGATGATGTTCTATTGCATTCTATGAGATTCATTGACATTCTATGGGAATGTTTTGTGGAGTTAAAAGGATAATTCCATTATTTTAAGTCCTAGAGAGTTGAGACTTCCTCTGGGGGGATGTTTTCGGCACCCTCAAAAGTGGTATTGCCAGATTGTGCAACTTTTCCTTAAATCTAGAGAAAAATTCATTAAACTTGCTTAGTTTGTAAGAGTATTTTGACACACTCTTACCCACCCACTTTCTGCACATAGGTTTGTATCTACCATCCAGGCTGCAGCATGACGGCGGGCACATGGCTAAAGGGGTGGAAAACTGCTCATATCTTATAAAATTATAGCATCAGTGCTTCTAATATAAACACGGCACATTTATATATATCATCCTCTCAGAATACAAAGTCCATTTTTTATATTCCTACATATAGATGCATATACTTAAAACTTAAGGTTATTCGTAGGCCCCCTGATCAGAGGCCGGGGGCTATCCGCCCCTCCTCCCCTTGATCACTGTATTATGTGCACAGTGATTATTTCGACTCAGGTCGAAACTCGAGAGTGCAAGAACATGCTTTTTGCAGCTACACCAATAAATCTGTGCCTAAAATTAAACGAGAAAATTTCGTTTTATATTCTAAAGTACTGCACATAAAACTAGACATTATTATAAAGCTCATTTTGCCTTACGTGATTTAAATAAATGCATAAAACCGAGCGGAAGTTATTTAAATTAGCTCATTACCGACGATCGATTCGCGACTATTTTATGCTAAAATTATAATGGAAAAATTGTTTTTAGCATCCGAATGTAATATTTTAACATTTCTTATGGATACTGCAGAAACGGAATGGATTAAATCTCCGTGATCTTCATTGTTCCTTAATCAGTCCACTCACGTATCTAAGTTAACGAGGTAGCAAATTAAAAGCTCGGAACTTAAATTCCATCAAAAAAAAAATATGAATATTGTTCACAGTAATGTTATATTAATTAAAACGATGATTCACGGTATTAATCATTAACTCGTAAACATTACTCAAGCATAGCAATGTCGTTAAAATTAATTTTTATCTTCGGTTTGGTACTTAATCGCAGATATTAACGAAGTTTAAAATTAATATGTTTAAAGTTTTGATTATTAAACTATTACCAGTCTGTTCTTAACAAACTTTCTGATAAGAGCCGCATTTTTATACCATTTTGGAATTAAACGCGAGTCTAGTTTATAAAAATTTTGGTTTTCGAGTTCCCGATACCGTTAAAAAAAAAATGGCGGAATAAAGTAATTGTTATTACGGTTATTACCACCAGAGGTCTGGAGCGAATCGATCGATTTGATCGATGGAATGACATCCATGTTAAACATCTTTCATCATCACTGGGAAATAGCAGAATTTTTATCGTAGAAAGGCTCGAGGATCCGTATTAAGTTTACCGTCTTTAATTTCCTACATTTATATCCTTTTTTACGATTTAATTTTTACTTTCGGATCCGTTAATTTTACGCTTTTTTTTCGATCCGGAGACGACGTTTCCTGCAGAGATGTGTCGCTTTGCGGTGAAAACACGTTTAAGGGTCAAATTTTAACATTCTGTCGGCAGTCTAGGATTTTTTCGTTTATTAAGATGATATTTTAATTATTTTTCGAATAATTTCGTATCAAATTTAATATGTTAAACACGTAGAAAGTACAAGTTTTATTTTTCCTTTACAAAAAAAAATAAATAATTAATGGCTAAAGATACAATTTACTTATGTAACTTCAGAGTTTCAGTAGATGGTGAGTGGTTGTGTCTAAAGGAACTGACTGATGTACAGTTTGATGTTCCGACACAGCCACCACAACCGGAAGGTAAGTGTGTTGATTGCTTATTGCATCATTATACATTTTCTTTCTTTTATACATAAATATATATATTAACTTACTTAATATTTATGAGACATACTGTTCCAGAAAGAGATCCTGTGGCCATTGAAAGATCCAATCTTGTAAATGTTACAAAACTTGTTGTCAAAGAACTGATTGAGTCATCCTTAAAGTATGGCCGCATGCTGGATTCGGATCATGTTCCCCTGCAGCATTTTTTTATCTTGTTGGAACATGTTCTTCGTCATGGATTGAAGCGTACGTCTTGCATTACGATTTCTTTGCATTTTGCTGTCGGCATTACTAATTTCTTAGAATATAAATTTAATTTATTTAACAGCTAAAAAAGGACTATTAGGACCAAGAAAAGAACTGTGGAATATGTTACAGTTAGTTGAAAATTACATGCCCGAAGCTGCTGACATTACAGCAAGTGTTAGAGATTTGCCAACAGTAAAGTATGATATTGTTATTTTAATAATAACTGTCAGCATGTTTATAATTGTTTCCCTTGTGAAAGAGTTTCGAATTTTTTCAGAACTCAGCTAGGTAGAACAAGAGCCTGGTTGAGATTGGCATTAATGCAGAAAAGACTGGCAGATTATTTTAGATTTTTGGTTGACAAAAAGGATGAAATACTTGCGTAAGTTATTTGTAAATTGTTTTAATTCTTTTATTACAATAAATGAATTCACTTTTAATGATTTAGCGAGTTTTATGAAGATGAATCTCTTATGATGTCAGAAGAAGCTGTTGTTATTGGTGGTTTATTGGTTGGACTTAATGTAATTGATTGCAATCTGTGTGTGAAAGAAGAGGATTTAGATTCTCAGGTTAGATTTCTTTTGCTTAGTTTAATTCTGTGTTTGATTATTATTAATACTGTAGTTTAACTTATCATTTTTGTTTGATAAATTCATTTAATTTTTTTTCAGCAAGGAATAATTGATTTTAGTCTATATTTGAGAGATAATAATCATGTCGATGTGCCTCCTGAAGGGTAATTTAATAAACAAATATTTTATAAGAATAAAAATATTCCTTGAGAAATTTTTAAATGCTTTTTTTTTTATCACAGTGTCGAGTCAGCTAGTATGACAGCTGTTCTAGACCAGAAAAATTACATTGAGGAACTTAATAGGCATTTAAAGTACTTAAATGTTGTTTATGATATTATCAAATACATTTATAGACATTTATTTTCATTAAAAAATTTATCAATAACTTTTGACCTAGTGCAACAGTAACCAATCTTCAACAAAAAGTCGAACATCTTCAAACAACAAATGCTCTGATGAAAGAAGATTTAGCCATTGCTAAAAATCAAATCTTGTCTCTTCAAGAAGAGAATAGTATTCTTCAGAGAGCTCAAGAGCATTTGACTGTCGAACATCGCAGAAAATTAGACGTTAGTAATTTCATAAAGAGCTATTTAATATTGAAAAATCTCTTAAGTAATTTATGATTTACAAGTATTTGTAGACTCGATTGTTTAATTTGCAGGAAGCAAGAGCAGATATGTCAGCAGAAAGAGAGACATATCATACAAATCAGGCTGGTTTAGATAGTTTGTATAATGATATCAAAAAGCAGTTACAAGAAGAAATACAAACCAAACAGGTACAAGAAAGATTTCTTTGTTGACATATATTTAATAATTTTGTAACTTCGAGTAAAATTTTTCATAGGATCTAGAACAAGAGCTAGAGCTTCAAGGAAATTTAAGAAGAGAAGCTGAAATGGCCATGAAACTATTAGAAAAAGACATTCACGAGAAGCAGGATACCATTGTTTCTCTTCGTCGCCAACTCGAGGACATAAAAGCAATCAATCTTCAAATGTATAACAAATTACAGGTAAATGGAATATAATTTATTGTATGGCATTTTTTTTTTATATATTCACATTTGTTAAATTCTTTTCTATTAGGAATGTGAAGTATCTCTCAAACAAAAGAGTGAACAAATTGCTCAGTTGGAAAAAAATTCCAGCAAGATGTCAGAAGTTTTGAAAGATCTGGAAAATAAGTACGGACCATTTAATATGGAAGGGGAACAGACATCTTAATATGGGCGGGAAAATTTTCTTAAAAAATTTTAATCTAGAAATATACGAAAGGAGTACGATTAACAGACTATGTTTATTTAATAAGATAATGAAGAATATATAAAAATATATATATATTATGTCACACAAATACATTTATTATTTTGCTTATACATTATATTTACAATTTTTCAAATATTTATATTTTATTTTTATAATTTACATATATAACAAAAAAAAAACATTTTTATTTTCTTAAGCATTTTACATGCAGATATGAAAGTTTGTGTTTTATTTGTTGAAAACAAATATAATTGAAACAAAGTTGTTAATGTGTATATAAATGAAGAAGAAATGGTGTTATTGTTAAAAAAAGAAAATGTATAAAAACTAATGAATGATCATTTAATAAGAACAAAATAAAATTTTTAAAAAAAATATGTTTTTGAATGATGTAAAAAATATATTTATTAATTTAAAATCATGTAATTGCTGACAATAAAAAATAATTGTTTATAAGCATTTATTCCAATTTTTTTATTTTTATCATTTTAAGCAAATTAATAAAACATCAATGAATAATTTTTATTAAAAAAAATAAATATATAGTATGATTTTATATTTGTCGTCAACGTGCGAAAACCCTCGTCAAAATTAAAAATAGAAAACACTTGGAATATTTCAAAAATATTCAGACAACAAGTAAATGGATATCGGAAGGCCACGTCCAAAATGCCAAATGAGTGAAGAAATTTTATTAAGAATGAAACAAATTATAAAGATTTGTAAGCAAAATATTTAAAAAAAATTGGCATATAAATAAGTATAATACACTTATATTAATTCTGTGATCAATAATAATTATTCACTAAGCATTCCTGTCTTCTTATGCAGATTCAGAATAGAGCTGTGTGCTGTCTGCCATTTTTTAGAGAATATACACCAACTATTAAAATTATTAATAATACAGAGCATACAGTAATTATTTGTATTATGATGCTCTACTTGTGAATTTTTCTGGATTCACCAATACCTGTATCTGCTGTATTATTAATCATTAGATTTGTGAATTTTTAAATAAATCCTAAAATAATCTCATTATTGTGAAAAAAGCAAACAGAAATTAATAAATGATAAAAAATAATACTAACATTTAAGAACTATTAATGATTAGATATTTAATTTGTATGTATCATATCTGATAGAATAGATCTGAACTTCTAAATAGTTTATATTTTCTTATATGCCAATCGTTCTATTGTCATATTATCATCTTCCATATTGTTTAGCTGTTTTCTCATTTCATTTTTTGAGGATTTTTATACTTATTTTGGATATGTTTTTTAATATTATTCAGGCCTAATTGCATAAAAAAAATATGGCATGAGATATTCAAAATTTGAAAAGTGATTAACAAAAATATTATTATTTTTTTATTTTAGTTTTTTTATTAAAAATTACTAACACGAAAAATAATGTTATTAAAGTTTTCATAATATATGCATTCACATGGAGTAAACCCTTAGAAATTGTTTATCAGTCTGCTGATATTTTGTGTGTTAAATGCAACTTTTTTAAAACTTGTTTCAGTCATTTTGGTATTTTGGACATTAGGCTCATAAATATTTGTCGTATGTTGATAAAATTTTCTAGATGTCTATCTTAATAATTTCGTAATGCTTTATACTTAGTGAAATAATGATATCTAATGATGTTATACTGCTAATAATGATAAAATAGAATTTATTTTTAATTGAATAAATGAAAAATACTTTTTGACACAATGCAAAAATAATTTTTGAAATTTTTAGGTTGAGTCAAGTCAACAAGCAGCGAATAATTAATGATGAAACTATTAGAAAGTTAGGACAACAGTTGGCTGAAAAAGACCAATCTAAGTATTTCCAAAAAATTATTGTTTGGAAATTTTAAATAATTTTTATAAATAAATTTTAAAATGATTTATTTTTATGTATTGATTTTGGCAGGGCTATTCTAGAATCGGATTTGAAAATTGAAAGAGAGTGGCGAATGTCATTGCAGTTAGCAGACGAAGATCAGAAAAACAGAATAGCAGATCTGCAGCATTATACCGAACAGCTACAAAATACTTCTGAGGTAAGCATTAGATGCATTTAATTTTTTCGATGATCTGTTATGTTTGCTTGAAAGAAATTGTACTAAAATCTTTTAAAGGAATACCAGAAGCTGAAAGAAGAATATAAAAATTTACAAATGAAATGTGCTGAACACGAAATGACACTAGAAGAAATAGGAGTGCAGTTGAAGGAGTAAGTACGATAAAAATTGCAACATAATTGTTGATAAAATATATATTGTAATGAGGATTTCTCATAGGTCTAGATTAGAAGTTGAAGACTTAAAGGAAAGCCATCTTTCTCTAAAAGAAGCAGTTTGGACTAGAGATAAAGAGGCTTCAAGCTGTAAGCAATGTAATAAACTATTCTCAGTTTCAAGAAGAAAGGTATCATTGTTTGTTTTTCCTTAATAAACTCTGATAATACTTTCTTTCACAACTATTAAGATAATATATATAAAAAAAGAGATAATTAATAATAAAATATAATAAAAATTATAATTAAGATACTGGTAATATAATTTCAGCATCATTGTCGTCACTGTGGGGAAATCTTCTGTAACACATGTTCTGACAACACAATGCCTCTTCCATCTTCCGCCAAACCTCTCAGGGTCTGTGACAACTGTTACACACTGCTACTGCAAAGATATTCCACTTCCTGAGAGCCATTAATTCTGACATCAAAATCAGATATCACGATAATGAAAATACTTTATTTAACTGTGTATTCAAACATATGTAGTTTGACTAAAAATGCTACATACAGTATATATAATTCGGAAATTAAGCACAATACAAATGACATCTTTGTAATGCTTATATGAAAAATACTGTGAATTATTTTATAGATTGGTTTTGGAGGAAAAATAACTTGATATAATTTTAATTAGAATGTGAATTAAAAATTCTCTTAAGATTGTCAGTATCAAGTACAACTAATATAAAAGTTTTTTTAGGAATTTTAAAAATTCCCATTTAATTCGTAGTGTGATTTCTTGTTTTCCCATTGTTATTCTTTTTAAATTATGCCTGAGCAGATCTGATGTTTAAAAAAATAGAATCTAATACCAACAAAGAATATCTGTAAATATAATATATTTTTCTGCTTAGAACATTATTTAGGAGAATTTGTGTAAAAAGAAAGACTCATGTATCATATATTTGAGATTGTCTATAAATAAATGAATATATGTTGTTTTATTGAGACATATAAATTAATATATAAAATATTTTCTTTATTGATAAATATTAAATTATCACATCTAGCTATACAACAGCATTTTATCATTAAGTAATATAGGTAAATTGTCTGTTTTGTTAATATATATCAACCTTCAAGGAATCCACAAAGCACTTTAACAACAATTTTGCTCTACCAGTTTAGATTGATTGGTGCCCAGGGCAAAATGCTTTAAATTTGGCTGGAAATAAATAGGTTAAGCAAGAAAAAATACAAATTTATTATTAGCTATTTAACATACATACTAATAACAACATTCATAATGTTTTTGACCTTTTATGGCCCTCAGCTGCTTCTTACAAGTGTGAGAAACAACTGAGCAAGCTACACATTCTACACCAGTGTAGAATGTAAAGTGCTTTGTGGATTTCTTCTGTTTCTTATAGCCAGCAGAATTTGATAGTTTATAGTTATATATTAATTTTTTTTTGAAAAATTGGATTTTTTAGACTTCTGTCTAAAGCCAAATTAACAACTCTTGGATTTTTTTTAATCTGTAAGGCGTGAAAAATATAAAGTTGGTTTAATTATCAGTTTTATTATATTTTCATTAAAGGAAAGAGAGGCTGCTTGTTATTCCCTTCAATTAACACAAGAAATTAAAATAATGATGACTAAAGATTTATTTGCACTTACTTTGATTCCAGATTATTTTTATTGTTCTGACAAGTTTTATTTGATAAAAAAATTCGATGATATAGAATGCAAAATTTGAAATATCAGATTAAAATTACAATAATTAAAACTGCTTTATTAATTAACTAAAACAGTTCGAAATAGTAAAAATCAACCAAAAGATATTCTTCTTCTTTACAAACACTCCTATAAGTTGCATTTTTTGCAAGCTTTCTATCAAATTAAGTATACAATATAGTCATATTTTATTTTGTTAAAAATCGAAAAACTTTGGCATAACTGAATCCAAAGTAAAGAGTTTTTCCAGCAAAATTACCTAAAATATGAAATGACATTTACCACAAAAACATTTAAATATAAAAAAGTAAAGTTCTGAGAAAATAAATTGCTACAACTTATAATTAAAATACAGTTAACTCCCAATGTACTGGGACAATAGAAGGGAAGATATCCATGGTTAATCCAAAGGCAGGAAAAAAAAACAAGATAAATAGCCACTACAATATATCAGATCAGAAATGTTGATATTTCATTGGCTGTTATTTTTTATTTTAAGAAAATACAGTAAATACGAACTGTACAGCCATCCTGTTATACTCACAAAATGCACACAAAAAACAAAGCTCCAAACAGGATAAAAGTTTTATCCTGTTTGGAGCTTTGTTTTTTGTGTGCATACAGTAAATACTTAAAACACAAAATTATCCAACTCAGTTTAGAAGCAAAACAAGTATCATGGAAAGAAATATTTTTTAGAGATTGGTAATGAGGCTACCACATTGCCACTACTGTCCATGGGAAAGGTTAAAGCAAACAGACTATAGGTGGGGGACTGGACATAGGAAATGCTCTGTTATGTGAGGGAAGGGATTTGTAACTGCAATCAGATTGTTAAAAAAAGTTTGGAGGAGACTTGAAAAATCATTGTCAGCTGGAATCTCATTGTCGAATTTGATCTCATTGTCTGTTCTCTCTCTTTTTTTCTCTCTAGCATGCCTGCTGATGATTCTTGCAATAGATTTAAATCTTTTCTTTTTTTGGCAAACAGCAGTTAATCTGCCCCCAGTAAATTGAGAGTCGACTGCTTATGTATAGTAGTAAAATTCATTCGAATGCTTAATTTTTTAATATAGATGTTTTTATGATGGATTAAATTATCTTTTTTAAAAATTTATAATCACAACTGTTAAATCTAATTAGTCATTGTTCTCTTTTTGATGATAATGAATGTTAATTATTTAATATGTTTGCTAATATCTTTTGTTTAATAAAAAGTTTGTGTCAATAATTTTCCAGAAATTCTTACTATTAGATAAAAAATATTTTAGTCAGGATTGTGAGATTTTATTGAAAACTTTAAAACAGCACATTGCTATTATTTTTCTTAATTATATATTAAAAGTTTTTTTTTTTACAAATTTTACCATAGAAAAGTACAAAAAACATTTACTGCAGCAAATCTTGTTAATCATTCGTACATTAATGAAATCTTTAAAAAAATTATCTTTCAAATCAAATTTTGTTTTTATAATGATAATAAATTATATTAAAAAATATATTGCCAATGCAAGTATTATATGTTTGTAAAGATCTTAAAATGTTTAGAATGAATATAAAAATACTGTAATAGTTAAAAAGTTAATATATATCAGCAGTGGTGTATGCAGAAGTAGGCGTTGGAGGGGCATGTATGTTGGCAAGAAAAAGAAAATTCTAGATATAACAGACTATAATCACAAAGATATACAAGGTGCGTCTGAAAAGTTCGGTGAATGGTCCCATATATTAAATACCGTGCTGGTTAGGATGACGCGTCCATGCATAAGCATT
>WUQG02421341.1:0-15157 GCA_011317285.2 Androctonus mauritanicus | reverse complement strand
GGAAGCAAATAAAAGGAGAGGAATGACACTTTTGTGTGGCTCTGGTCACGTGCGGTTCCAGATAGAAACGGAGGTTGCGCTATCGATCAACTAAATGTCACTAAAGGGGAAATTTGTATGTCTAACAGTAATTAAAAAGGTGAGATCAATATATGCCATTGCCTTATAATCTGTTCGATTACCTAAAATTTTGAAGATCAAGCTCGTTCAGGTGTTAAACGTACATAATGGAAATTTATACACCTACACATTAATTCGATGGTTAACGCGCGCAGCGATTGTTTGCCGACAGATCGATTGACTTTTAATTATTGTAATGTTTTCCAGGTGTGGGTGCAGATCCCCTCGTTGCAGTTAAGCGCGACACCGCATCCGTCCCCTTCACGCTACATATCCTTAATTTAACAGATGCGACAATGTAGGTTACGGAGACATTTCCCACGTCCCATTTCTAAAATCAGACGACGATAGCCAGCCAACGTAGCACCATGCCCAAAAATACGCGCTATAGCCTCACACCAGTCGGAATTAAAAACTTTAATTAATGATTAGATCGACTAACCGCACCGAGTCATCGGTAGCGCCAAAAGCAGTCAGCGGATTCCATTTTATTTTTGGCACTGCATTAAGCGCTGCTGGGGGCGAATCGAACCCCGTATTGCGCTCCTTCCAAGTTTAGAACTAATGCCTCACTAGACCGCTCCAGACACGAATAATATACCATGGCGCTGCTGATTGAACAGGCAACAGCCGACTCTAACGTGTAGAACTTCTCTTCGGACGCGTTTATGAGAATCTTTTTTACTGTATATTAGTTCACATACAGCATGCTTAATCGACTGTACCTGTACATTTATGCATTCTCAGCTAGTCTGATACAGCCGAAGCTTAATTTCTATTATTATCTCTACATTTTTCCTTTATATAAACCTGTATGTAATTAAAACTGCATAATTACGTTGCGTAATTAAAATAGCGTAATGAAAAATTTTATGCTAATTTATTACGCAAGCGGTACTTAATTTTTCTGTTTTTAAATCGCAGTACACGAATTTGTTCGCATTCTTTTTAAATACTGTGTTGAATTTGTCAAGAAATATTTTAGTTTCGCGTTTAAAAAGTTTTGTTAAATAAATAGCGATTATATGTCTACAACTACCAAATCTTTTCATCTCTCGCAAATAGTTTTTATACGTCTACACTTTTGTTCATTTATATTTCGAAGAATAATATCCGGATTAAAGAAAATTTCCGAAAATTACGCGTTTTCGTACGCGTTATGTTACGTCTCCTCTCGGTAGTTTAAAAACTAGAAAACTTCACCAGCGAAAGTGGATATAGGAAAGATCTGTTTACGGAAAGATAAAGAACACAGATAAAGTGTTCCCGTACATATCAGCAGTGAGTCACACCGCGTTCGAGTGTTACGTATATCCTAGAAATTTTCCTCTTAGGTAACGAGTTATGGGTCGAAAACTTTGGCAGAATTTTCGGTCGTACGCTTAGCATCGATAACGAATTTTACCAATTTATAAATTGATAACGTGACTTTCGTTTTATTTAATTAAAATAAATTCCTAGATTTTGTTTACTAGAGTCGAGTCGAGAAATAAACTTTACTCGCCAGAGATCCCCGAGCGCAAACGTAAATTTTGTTATAATTGGCTGAGCCGATCACGTGTTGATCCTTTACCTACGCAATATATATATATATATATGTATTTAACCAATGGTGATCGACCTATATCAGAGTTTTCTAGGCAGTAAAGTTTGTTTACTATTAGCCATCCTACCGATAACCCGGACAAACAAATCAAAAATCTAGAGAACGAGTAACTTTTCTATGAAATTATGAATGTTTATTAGCCATATATTGTAAACTTCGTCTTATTACTATAATTACAAAGTTATTGGATATCGTTTTAATTAATCGTAACGGTTCTTCCCGCCCTCAAAAAGACTCCGTCATCGGTCACGTGATTGCAATTACCATATCGTTAATCATGCGCATCTTTCCTGCGATGATAATTCTGTCACCGTTGCTTTAGTGTTTTTAATGATAAAAAAAACGTCATAATTTCCTTCAACTTAAGTAATTTAAAAAACAATCTAGCATTTATTTTTTGTTAGTGAAGTAGTTATATTATCTAATCGCTTTTTATTTTATCTTTTAAATATTATAGTATTCTAGTAATTTAAAAAATTTATTTTTTCTCTTGTTTCATTCCATTAGAGCACCACCAACCGGTAGAAAACTGATGCTTTTAAAATGATCGTCTAGTAAATTACTTTCGAGCTTAAGCCATTTATTACTTCCCCCTTACCTATTTATTAAAATATATTTGTAGTTATGCATTTAAATTTTTTAGTTTAAAATTCTTGTAACTCGACGATCGTTGTTTTAACCGGATTTCGAAGATTTTTCTTTTCGTATTGCCATTTAGTAGGCCTATTAAGAAATTAGACCAATCTGACCAATTGGAGAGAGAGAATTTTTTTAAATACGAGAGCCAATCGGTATTTACATACCTCGTGACGTAATGTACAGAATTAAAAATTTTGCTAGCTGCGATTAGCTGTTAACATCTCGAATTATTAACATTTTCTGCAAATTTTTAATCACTTTTAATTTCTTTTAGTTTAAATGAAAAGTTTCTAAATTTCCGAATAATTTTCCCCTTTTCTTCCGAGTTTTTGTTTAAGCAGACGAACTAGGTACCTACCAATTGAAAGGAGAAACGGCGGTCACGTGACTTGCCTTTTATTTTAATTTTCTTATTCCAGTATGACATCATGAAGTCCGAAGAATTAGAAGAGACTCCGTTAATTGTTGCTGTCTTAACTTACTTAGGATACGGTGTACTAATAGTTTTTGGCCATCTAAGGGATCTTTTAAGAAAAATAGGCTTAGAAGAGAAGCATTCGGCTTCCGAGAAGAACAGGCAGGTAAGCCCACCTTTCTCCAATTGAACCTAACCCGTAACCAATTGGATCATCATGGACACACTATTGGATTGTACATCCCTCTTAGTTTTACTATTTTTAGAATGTAATGATTGACTTGGTCGCATTTCTATTACAGTATAGTATGCCATTCACCTTAAATAGCATAAATGTGTAGTTTTCCTCCATCTCTTTGTTATAAAAGATTTATCAGCCTTCAGTACAGTGCAGCACTTTGTTGCTTAGTTGTTTGCATGATATATGCAAGTGTCTGGTTCTTTAAAACTAATATCTCTTAGAAACAAAATCTTAATGATTCTTTAGTAAAATTAATAAAATTTTATGTCAAATAAATTTTTAAATAATAAGATTTGTCAAACTGAATATTGGTTCATTTTAAGTTTAAAAATATAAATACACTCAGTTGAAATTATATTAAGTTATGACTTTTGATTGAATAAAAACTGTTTTTAATGTTTTAATTTAATGATTTGTGGGTATGATATTAGCAAAAATTTCTCTTATCTAAAGAATGTAGTTTAAACATTTGAGATATTTCTCTCTACTAATGCAAAATTATATTATAACTGGCCTTTATAAGAAACAAAATTACAAAAATCAGTATATTTACCAAAATTTTAACTACGTATATAAATTAAATATTTTTAGCACGAAATCATTCGGTGCTTTAATTTGTTAATTTTCTTTAAAAGAACACTCAGGATAATTTTGAAAGTAATAAATAATTTTTTTTATCTTAAAAGATGTTTCTGATAAGTTAGTGCATAAATTAATATTTAATGTCATGTTTGAAAATCATTAGATTAAAATATCTTTTAAGATAAAAGTTGTTTTCGTTGATTCTTAATACTCGTATAAACTAATTATATAAATTATTGTAAATATGCAATTTCTAATGAGTATCACATATAGAGAAAATCAAATCATTTGATATCTAATAATATCATCAAGCATTTCAACTCTCTTGAGCAATTAAATTCTCACATTTACTAATGAAAAAGTTTATTGGTGAAAAAGAATGTTGTTTGCATAGTTTTTTTTTATTAAAGGATAATTTAAAATTTCTTATAAAAAAAAAAAAACTATTTTTATATTGATAATTTAATTATTGTTTGAATTATGACACTTTTATCAATTATATTATCTTTCTAATTACTTTTACAATTATATTTGCAATTACTATATTGTCTCTTACTGTACTGCTAAATTATTTCTATATAACAAATGAGATGGACTAATGTTAGATCTATTAAATATGATTTTATTATTTATATATTAATTATTACTATAGCAACATGACCTTGTCATGTTGCTATAGCAATTATTTCAGGTTGTTATATTGGTTAAGGAAATCAGATTTTTAATTTGTTCTTTTTTTTCTTTTATAGTTTTATACAAACTTCTGCTTTTCAGGGGTATGTGCCACTATATAGAAGTTTCCAGTGTTTTTACACAAGAAATCTCTTCAGAAGAGGAGCCGATTGTGTCAACAAACCAATTTGTAGCACTCCTGGTGCAATAATTGACATTAAAGATCGTGTCTCCAATGATTACAATTGGCATTTCACGTGAGCTTTCCTTTTTCTGTTATCGATAAATCTTTAAAAAAATAATAATTTTATAACCTAGTAAATAAATTTTTTTAATTTATAATTTAGTACTTTTTAAAATGTATTAAATTACATTTTTAAAAGTTACTCTTTATAAATTTGATATTAGTAAAATTTAAGACTATTAAATTTTTAATACATATATTTATATATTCAGTTAATAAATAGTTAAATATGTTTACCTTTATAAATATTATTTTATGAAGAGGCTCTGATAACTTTATCATTGAAAAATATCTAAGTCAAAAAGTTGTGTAAATATTTACAAACTTTATTCTTAGACTGAAGTAAATGCTAAGCAATTTATTGATTAGTTGTTTATTTATATTCTTAATAATTAGATTCTATTGTTTGCTGCAATTTTTATACAGTAATTTTATATTTTTTTTATGATATTCTGATATGACAAAGATAAATATATATAGTGTGTTGTTATTTGAACATAAATAATGATAAACATCTATAAAAATATTTATGCTCTTTTGAAAAGAGGAAATAGTTAAAATAATTCACTACATTGTTTCAAGTTTTTGACATGGTAAATATCTTGGCAATTAAATTTAATTATGTAAATATGTTGATGTTATGTAATTCATTTAAATATATATCTAAAATGAATCATGTTTGTGCTATTAAGAACACATTCTAAGAAATTATAAATGACTGTTAAATGTTATTCATTGGCCTTGTCAGTGAATGCAGTAATTTTTTATGTAATTATAACTATTACTCTAAATAATTTTAATGAGAGGAAAATATGTAAAATAAGATTTATCAAATTTTACATTTTAGGATGCCAGGTACATCAAGTAAAGCAGTCAATTTAGGTTCCTACAATTATTTAGGATTTGCACAAAATGAAGGAAAGTGTACAGATACAGTGGAAACATCTATATGTACATATGGTGTGGGAGTCTGTACTACACGTCATGAATTAGGTTAGCTTCCAATGGCATCTGAAATTTAAAAATTTTGTCAATATTATAAAAATTGGATATTCTTGTATTTCAGGCACATTGGATATGCACGAAGAATTGGAGAAACTAGTCGCAAGATTTTTAGGTGTAGAAGACAGTATAGTTGTAGGAATGGGATTTGCCACTAATTCAACTTGTATACCTGCCTTAGTCACTAAAGGATGTTTAATATTAAGTGATGAATTAAACCATGCTTCTTTAATTCTTGGCTGCCGATTGTCTGGTGCTTCAATTCAGGTTTTCAAGCATAATGGTAATATATTTAACTAAATTTCCTTTATTGACCTTAATGTGAATCTTATGGGTTAGTGTTTTTTTAATGGAAAGGGATTATCTATCAACATAGTTAAATATTTAGCAGTATATATATATATAACAATTGTTGATATTTTTAATGATTATTTATTTTAGATATGGAAGACTTAGAGACTAAATTAAGAACTGCTCTCATTTCTGGGCAGCCTAGGACACTTCGTCCTTGGAGGAAAATTATCATTATTGTTGAAGGAGTATATAGGTTAGTATATAAAAATTTGCTGAAAAGGATATATATAATTCATAAAATATTTCTAAATTTATTCTGCAAAGCATTTTCAAAGAATTTAATATTAGAGAGAATTTATTAAAATTGTTCTAATAAAAACTAATAAATTGATTAATAAGTGTGATTCACATTTCTAATACTGATTTGTTTTGTCATATACTTTCAATATATTGTTTTCATTTCATGTTATATTTTTATATTATTTTTATTTTAATCTTTCTAATATTCATTTTATATATTATTATCATAATATCTGTTTATTTTATTATGATCAATTAAAGTATGAAAGTAATTTTTAAAAATATGGCCTTTTTTCTCAGCATACATTCAAATATTTATATACTTTAATCTGAACTTTTTTATGATATGTTCAGAGCCGTATTTATGTTGTTTATTTTACATGCTAGGTTAACAAAGCAGCACTATTTTTATCATTACTGTTAAAATTTATGTTGTTAATATTTTTTAGTTAAAAATAAATATTTTGTGTAAGTTTTCATTAAGCAAAATGATACATAATTTTTTAAGGAAGGTGTTGATACATAAATAAATTGTAACTTTAAAGAAAAGTTTGAAAATTTTGATCCATATGGCAATACATGAATGGAATAGCAAGCAGACATTGTAAGTATATATGAATTATTCACATGAGTACAGCTGTTTAAAAAAATGTATTGCACAATTAATTCACAGGCAAGAAAATAAGGATCAAATATATTCATGTTTTTTTACATTCTTTTACTTCTTTCACTCTTCAGAAGATTAAATTTCTGAATATATCCCCTCTTTCTTTCAATAAAGGTTGAACATAACAGGTTCATTATATAATTTGCAAGAAGATGAAGATCAAATAAGTTGTTCAAAAATGTTTACTTGATAAATATATTGGTTAATTCTATAATTACGTATTTATTCTTTTCTATAATATATTAAATTGTTTACACTATGTAGTATGGTCATAAATTCTTGCACAATATTCAAATAATGCTAAATACCACAACAATGGAAAATATGCAGGCTGCATGTGAACATGTTTTGTTGTTATGTTACCTTTTTATAAACAAAAGATTTTTCTAGAATCTTCAATAGAACAAAAATGTCATAAAAAGAGGAAAAAGATCATGCCAAATTTTTGAGTTGCTAAAAATATGGGAATTGGAAGAAGGATGGTATGTGATGATGTAAGTGGATACATGGAGACAAGTAATATTAGTAGCAGAAAAAGATTTGGTAGACCAAGAACAAAAAGAAAGCCAAAGGCTATTAATGTTCTATGTGCTTAAGCTCAATGAAATTCTTGCCACAACAAAAGAAATTAATTCTGCAAATGAACATGTCAAGGTCACTAGTTCAGAGAACCCTAAAACATGATCTTAAACTTAAAGTGTGGGATCTGCCTTTTTTTAATAGTTCAGCAAAAGAAGAATCAAATCGAGAAGTTGAACATTGTTGAAGTGGTGTATGGTGATGGCCTCAAAAATATTCTTTTCACTAATGAGAAAATCTTCACTGTTGAGCAAAAGTTTAATAAGCAAAATGACTGCATTTATACTAAAATCAAGATGAGATTGCCAGAAGTTTGGAAAAAGTACCAGAACTCATAAGCCAGCTTCACTGATGGTGTGATGTAGAATCAGTTTCATGGATATGTAAAGTTATACTTTGTACCACAGGAAGTGAAACTGAATGAAAAGAATTAAATGAAAAAATTTTAGAACTGATTATAAAGCCACTAAACCACTGAAGTCTTTTCAACCATATTGACTGGTCCTTCCAACAAAATTCTGTTTCATCACACAAGGCCAAAGTTATCTAGAGCAGTGTTTCTCAACCTTTTTTGGCCTGCGGACCGGTGAAATTTGTGAAAAAAATTTCGCGGACCGGTGGTTTTTTTAACAAACAAATTTTACTAGGTATTAAAGAACTACTACATAAGTTAATTGTAACATTTTTATTATCATTTACTTACAATAATATTTAAATATAAAGATAAGTAAATAAGTAATATTTAAATATAAAAATAAGTTCTTCGCGGACCGGTCAAATTTCTCTGCGGACCAGCGGTTGAGAAACGCTGATCTAGAGGTGGCTAATCCAGCACGTTCCCAACTTCATCTCCAGTGAAGAATGGCTTATTGCATCTCCAGATCTGAATCCAGTAGGTTAAAACATATAATCAAAGTTTCAGCTAAAGTGTACAAGACCCACAACAGTGTCAACAGTCTGAAAAAAAGCCCTTCTACAGAAATGAGACATTACCTTTGGAGAATTTGCTTAAAGCAGTAAATAAATGACCAATATTCAGTATACAGTTTAAGAAAAAGTATAAATGACCAAAGAGATTGAGCAACAGAATCAAAACAAAAAGAGGCACCTTTGAGTGACATATCTAATATTTTTAATTTATATATATATATGTTTCTTTAATATCTCTAAGGAATTAGTAGATTTTATTATCAAATAAAAAAGTTAGATGATAAAACTTGTATGTGGCATTTTATGACCATATTAGGTATTATCTTTATTATATATTTTAATTTTTTAAATTTTATTTAGTATGGAAGGTACTATAGTTAATTTGCCTGATATCATTCATCTGAAGAAGAAATATAAATCTTATCTTTATCTGGATGAGGCCCACAGTATTGGAGCTTTGGGAACAAGTGGTAGAGGTGTTGTTGATTATTATGGCTGTGATCCAAAAGATGTAGATATATTAATGGGAACATTCACTAAAAGTTTTGGAGCTGCTGGAGGATACATTGCTGGCTCAAAGGTAAAGTTTTAACTATAAATGGATGCTCAGATAGCGTGTATAAATTTTTAGATTTATACCTCATGCTTTTCATATTTACAAAGCATTATTTCTATTTTAAACTATTATGTAGTGTTTAACGTATCTAGAACGTAATCTATATATTGATTATTCAATAAAATTTTGACTTGCATATTAATCCAGTTTTTGAAACTATAAATGTTTTATGAATTTTTCTTTATTTCATAATTAAAATTAACTAATACAGTTAATTTTATTAAATCTAGGATCTTATTAACTATCTAAGAAGTAATTGCTACAGTTTTAGTTATGCTACAAGCATGTCTTCACCAGTTGTATGTCAAATAACTTCAGCTATGAAAATTATTATGGGGGAAGATGGAACTAATGAAGGTTATTTTCAAACTCTTTGTCACATATTTTAATTATATTTCTTGTAAAAATAGATATGTAATTTTAAAAATGATTGATCTGTTATTTAAATCTAAATCAATAGCAAAAAAAAATGATAAAGTAGGTCATGTTAATCTATTATTATGAATATCATTTGACCTCATCACAAATTTACATAACATTGATTTCAGTGCGTTGAGCATAGGTGTAACAGTGAAAAATCATTTAAAATTAAAATTATTGTTTGTTTCCTAAATTAATTATTAAATTTATTAATTCTTAATGTTTAGTTTAGTTTAATTTAAAATTTTTTAATTAATAAAAATTTATTAATCTCTATTTAATATTGATTTAATATAAAAAAAATATTTAAATTAAAAACAATATATTGCAGAATTACATTTGTTAAATAAATTTCACAAAACAATGAACCAACACTACTGATCAAAACGATTGCAACATTCAAAAAATATATAGATTTTTTATTGTGAAGTGATGATAAATCTGTTATACATTATTATGAAAAATATTTTGATAATTGAAATTAAAAATTTTTTAATAATGATGATAATATTAATAGTAATTATCTTCAGAACAGAATTGTCATATATATAAAACTCAAATGATGATATTTTTATTTATGATTAGAGAATATATTAGTTCATTTGTGTCTCTCAACAGTTTCTCACATTGGCCTTAAATAAGTCATGTTCAAATAAAATGCATTCAATAGTTTTTCATTTTATCAGTAGATTTTTACAAACTTCTGTAGTTCATTTTTCATAGAAAATAACATTTCTAGGTTAAGTATTAGTAAAAGAATTTCAATGTTTAAAAATTAAACACTTGAATAAAGAGAATTAAAACATTATATTTTCGTACATATGAATGCAAATATAGAAAGATATTAAAAATTTTTGGAAATTATTTTAATTAGCTTTGGTATATGCATTCATGATTACTTCTAGAAGATTTAAATATAAAACTTTTCTTCTGAAATATTAAACAAAACAAAAAAATTTTTTGTAAGAAAGTAACCATTTAATATATAATTAATCAATATCAGAGTATTTAAATATGCTTTGTTTCTAAACTATTTTTTTTATAGTTATGGATTTTAAAGCTGTTAAAACAATTTATGATTCCAGATCTTTGTAGTTTTATTTAATTTCAATATGTTCTTGGGATAATAACTGACAATTTTAATTCCAGTTAATTATCATAAATTCCCAGTGGGACTTAATGTCCACTACCTATCCAACTTTGATATCTATACAGGTAGTCCTTGACTTATGGGGGTTCTGTTCCAATATCTCTGATGTAAGTTGAGGACTTTCTTAATTCTTGATTTGTTTGATATCTGTTTTAATATTTTGATAAATAAGGTTTCTGTTTAACTTAAAATGGTTAAAAATGTATAAATTTACATAAACATTTATAAATTATTTATTTGCACATATAAATTAAATATATTAATTTTTCTCTCTTAATTTTGTATTTAAGAATTTCAAATTTTTTCATTAATTGTATTATTTCTCTTACTGAATATGACAGGGTTATGACAAAATTCATACAAAAATTGCAAAGAGAGAAACAAACTCTTCAGCTGCTGATTAGCCAGTAACATGTCAAAGGCTGTGATAAGTAAGAAGTGGGTGAATCACACTAATGGCTATTGCATATTGTTAAAAGTCTTTGCTTGCTGACTAATGGTGATGCATATATAAAAACAATGTGATATGTGTATGTATATGCAAGGGGCAAAGTTAAATTGGAGAATTTTTAATAATAATTTTTGGCCATTGTAAGTTCAAATCATGGTAAGAGTGAATCATTGTAAGTGCAAATCATCATAAGTCAAGGACTATTTGTACTTTCATCCAAAATGAAAAATATTGAAGTATTTTAAGGTATTGTACTTTAAAACTTAAAAAAAGTACCTTAAAACTTAAAAAATAAAAGTGTTATAATAAATTAGATTTATATTAGAATATTTACAGTTATTGATATATCCAAGGCTTAATATTAAAAATAGAATTTATTTTGACAGTTTAATATCTATGAAATGTGTCTATATTTCTATGGACCAAAGATTTTTCTATAAAGCTATGGAAGATAAAAAAAAATCTGCAATTTTTTTTATTGAGATAAAATTGATAGAAAGTTTGCGTGCACATCATTTTGTACAAAATAGATCAGAATTTTTTTTAATGCAAAATATAATTATTTTCTGGAAAAATCTAATCAACTTTTTTTATGATATATTTATTTATCTACATTATGGGTAAACAAAAAAACCAATTTACACTACCCGAATAACAAATGTATAGCACCATTTATTAGTTAGAGTATTTTCTATTACTAACTTTACATATACATTATAAGGTTTAGTTAAGCATTCAAACAACACAGTAAAAAAAAATAGCATAAAACTTAAAACTTAACATTTTTTGCTTTTGTTCTGAAAATATATTTTCAGAGATATTTGAAAAGTAAGTAAGTTTTCAAATAATAGATAATCATAATAGTTTTATGAATCATTGCATTTTTTCAAATGCTATAGGATATAGAAAAAAATTTTGCAAAATATATATACTATTAACTTTCATTTGAAACTAAAATGTATAATTTAAAATTTTTTTCCACATATGCAGCATATGCTAGAAATTTTTATTTTAAATGGGAATATATAATTTTTTCAGAAATAATTTAATCCTACTCCATTTTTTTATATATTTCATATTCAATGCTTTTTTTGTACAGTTGATATTTTTAAGAGATATTTAACAATAATAGCAACAGTTATAGTTCTGGTGGCCTAAAAATTAGGCATCTGGCCATCAAAACTGCACCTACTGATATTGGATTTTGTAGTTTAATTTATTAGTCTTCAGTAATTTTTGAAAAAAAAAAAAAAAAAATGTATTGTTTGTGAGAATGTTGTGTATTATCTAAAAATTATTTTTTAAAATTTCTTATTTTTATTTTTAAATATTTCTGAAAATAGCACTCTTGACAAAAAATGTCAGTAAAAAATGTCATAAGAAAAATAAATAGAATAAGATTTTTCAAAAGAAAAAAAATAAAAAATAATATAACTTCATCTACATGTTACAGTTGTATAAATTTCATAATGTCACGAAAAAGAGGGAACTCCTTGGGCCGATTGTATAAACGTATTCTGAACCTCGGCCGAAGTCGGAATCACGGTTTTATAAAATTTGCATTGCATAAACGAAGCGTCTTAACAGACGCAGCTCACTTGTCAGACGAGGACTAGAAAACCGATTACTAAAATATATTTCTAGACCAACCACTAGCCAGGTTTAAAATCTATGAAAGTTTAACGCATGCGTTAAACTTTCATAGATTCTAAACCTGGATAGTGGTTTGTAGAATCCTCTATATTTGAATTATTATTCGGAATAGTCAACGTTTTTGCAATGCATTTAAAACCGTGATTTATCTGAACGCCATCCAGACGGTTTTTGCTTTAAACCGTGGATGACAGAAACTTCGTTCAAACAATCGGCCCAATAGGTAGATTAACTCCTGCTGCTAAAAGATTGTGTTTAATTCGAAAATGAAACATTAGAAGATCGAACAAATCAACAGAATTTTCTAATAGAGAAAAAAAGACAAAGAAGGGAACATTCGAAAAGACACACATTTAAAAATAGAAAACGTATCTATACAGGAAAGATTTTCAGAATACATTGAAGGAAATCCTGAATGTTGTCTAAAAGGTTATAATTTAAGAAAAAGATTAACTTGGCGTAGTATTAACTTAAGTACAACGCCATAAACTGCCTGAGCAATGCCGGGCATGGGTCTGCTAGTAATAATAATAAAGTGAATCAATAAATTAAGCAGCATAAAAAAATAATCACATGTGCATTTTCTTTTTAAAAATGGCCAATCACAAAAGTAATTCTTATTTCATTTCATAGTAAATGTTTTGAAATAAAAGAAAAAGTCAAATATAGATAAAATCTTTAATCCTCATTACAAATTTTACAAGACAATTAAATCTTAACATTGTTGACTTAGTTTTTCGAATTATTTTTGAAAGACAATTAACCTTTCATTACAGTTTTTGTGAACTACAAAAAATGAGTATAGAAAATGTTCAAGGTTTTGTCCTCTAACAACAAGGCAGAGTTGACAATGATAGAGGAAAGAGTTGCGAATTCTTTCAAAAATTCCTGGAGTATTGCATATGGTTTCTGCTGCCTTGAATTCGAACCCAGATTTTTAAATTGGAAGCCGGATTCACTAGCATCTTTACTATCCAGATTAACTGAATGGAAAATGGCAGTATGTCACGTGAAAGCTACAGAGAGCAGACTTTGTAATATGGTAATGAATAAGAAGATAAGCAATGCAATGTGACAAGTGGCACGATGCATTGTGATGCTTTGTATACTCGATGGTGATTGGCTAGCTTTAAAGGCTCCTAACTCAAAAATGGTTCAATTTAGACCATATGCTCATTAGGCATTTTCAATTTGTTTTGATGCCCCCTATCAGTATACAAAATTTTAAGATGAAGTTTTTCTTCATCCTGTATATTATAGAAATTATCATGATTTCTTAATAAAATGTTCTCTTTGTTTTTACAATTAATGATGATAAAATAATTTTATTTTTGTCTTATAGAAAAAGGTTAAATATACAATAATTACTAGCTATTGTGATAGTGGGTCAGAATTTGACCTGTGCCTCTGTCATTTCTTGTTATAATAATTACTTTTTCAAGTATTATTTACAATTTTTACCTTCTATTATTATTTTTCAGAATATGTAATCAATTGCTAAGCAATTTTGTTTTTTTTATGAAATAATTTCAAAATTTATTAGTATATATAAAACAAAATGATGGTTGTGTGTGGGAATGGTTTAATCATTATTTAAAATTTAATAAACAATTTAAATAAAACTTTTAAATCACATAAATAATATATTGAAATATTTAAGAATAAAGAATTTTATTAAAATATTTTCTATATAAATATAATTAGAAATTTTATAGTTTGTTTACACATGTCACAAAGTGATGCAAAAGTAGTAACAGCAACACTGTGAAGTGATGAGGTATTTTTAGAAATGATTATCACCTCATGTTTTATTTTTAGAAGTTATCACATTCGGAATGTCAAACTGGAGATGTTTTTTTCTCTCTTTGGTGTAATACAATTCAAATGTTTGAGTGCATCAGGAAGATCTAAAAAGTTAAAAAAATTTTAACTTTTTTGTTCACACTTTTTGAGAAATTCTTTAATATTGTAATTTTAATTTTTTTGCATCTCAAAGAAAACATCTCTATTTGATCACTCCTGAGTTAATGTGGAGAGATTAATAGATTTATATTGTTACTATTGCATTAATATTGAATTCCATGACAGTATTTCAATTACTCTATAATTTTGCAGAATCCTTAAAAAGATGTCTAGAATTCCTATAAACATCTTTTTTTAAAAGCAGATATCTGAATAAAAAATAATTATTCTATAGGAGCAATGAGTAACCTATTATCCAAAATATCATTTGTAGCAATTTTTTTAAAAATATGTGGCCAGTTTGAGTTAGAAAATTGAATTATCATGCTATAAATATTCTCAAAATTTTCAAATTACTGTATAAGTTTATGTAATAATACAGGTAATCTCAGTTTGGGTTCCTCCTTTGCAAGTTATTTTTTCAAATAAGGAGTATCAAAAATAATTAAATATATAAACATTAATTATAATAAATAAATATTAAGCATTCATAAAAAAAACATTTCAGATCACATATCTAGCTATACAATATAATATGGTAGAATTTGTAGCAGAATTCAGTCATCTGCTATAAAATTGTAAATTCAAAATGGTGAGACAAGAAGCAGAGTTAG
>WUQG02421340.1:0-39472 GCA_011317285.2 Androctonus mauritanicus | reverse complement strand
GACTTCTCATTAAGAAAAGGTATACTCGCTCTCTAAGTCATTGTTGCTGATCACTTATTACTTCCATATAAAGAATTGTTCAATTCCCAACGCAAAATTGAACAATATTCTCTTAAAATCGTTTAATTATTTTAACGATGCTAGAAAAATTGAGATTTATAATTATGGAATACGATTTAAAATCCAAGAATTTTTATCGTGGATTAAAGTTGTTAAAATTCCTTATAAGTTTTTTTTTCGAATATTTATAATTGTTGTCGTATATCTTAGTGGTAAAAATATATCAAAACATGGCGATTCTTTCTCAACTTGAAGATTTCTTTTGTTATTGCTCTTTTTTTTTTTTTTTTGGTCTGCTATCGTTTCCATCGTAGAATTTTATTGTAGCCATTTCGTATCTACTTTTATAGTAATATTTTTTGGAGCATACAACTGCAAACTTCAATAATTTTTTTCTCTGCAGTAAATATTTACTTGCGATCGTTGTTATTTTAATTATTAATATAAATTAAGTCGAGCAATATTATAATGCAAACAACGTTCCAAAAATTAGCTCTGTTTGTCTTTAATTTTTTTAACCATTTTTTTTTTTTTGTCATTCCGAGAGAGAAGAAAAACAAGAAAATTTAGCAATTATGTGTTCATTAATTGTTTATATATATATATATATTCTTGGTACCCTTTGGGACGTTTTGAAGGTATTTTCGTTGATAAAATTTTTACGAATGTTGTCATTATTTATAAGACGAAAACAACACCGATGAAAGGATAATTTAATAAGGTAGTTTATTAATAAGATTTATGAAGAAATGCATTATTTATGCACAATTTCATGAGGAAACGAAACGAAATTCTTTTTTAAAAAAGATTTATTGTAGGAAGAAGGAATTTATAAAAATTGTATGTATGAAAATTTATCGAATTCTTAGAAATAATTCAAAGCTGTAGAACATAGCTAAAGGCTCAGAATTTCATGTTTCATCGATTGCATTGATCATATGTCCAGTTAGATTTGAAAAGCCCATTTTTTAACTCTTTCGATTGCTACATAAATGCCCTTGGCAGAAAAGCTTCAAAAGCAAATATTTATATGAAAGTAGGATAAATATTTAGGAAAAAACACAGCAGCCATAATTGAAAAAATTCTTTTATAACAACAGTTTAAAAAAAAAAAAACTTTAATTTAACGAGTAAAAAAGGGGAAAAAACAAATACCTTATTTACAACAAAAGTCTATTTTTTATATATGGAATATATAGGAAAAAAAAAAATTGTTTCGAATGCTAGTAAGTTATGGAATAAATTTCGATTCGAGAAAAGATTTTTATTTATTTATTTTCCCTTAGCAATGTCAAAATGTAATATCAATAATACAAGAATTCTCATTTTGTTTAGAAAAGTAATAATAATAATGTTTTCTGTTCCATTATTATCCGCTAGAAAATTAATATTTCATAAATACTGTATACAAACATTTCGCTGTTATACGTTAACAAACCAAGGAGAATCTCTAATGAGAACATCATCGTCGTCATTCAGTATTTTTATTTAATTTTCGAAACTCAAACAAGTTAAATATTTGACTTGTTACACGTATATCAATATGTTCATCTTTTGTAAAAGTTAGCTGAAGTGAATCAAGAATCTAATTCGATCTAAACGTTTCGTATAGGGATATGTCGAGTGTGTACTTGATAAATCTCTTCTATCTGGTAAGGCATTAGAATGCAGTAAATATATAATCTTAATTCACACATATTAAGATTTCAAATATTTGATCTTATAATTATGTATTTGTGCAAGATTGTGTAATTATTATGAATAATAATTTGTTTAATTTCGAGGGAACATGCATTGGTAATTAATTTATACCGAATTAAATTTATCCGAAAGAATATATATAAAGCTATTTTTGGTTAATACGATAAGCAATTTAATTAATAATATCCTTTGATTAAAATTATTTAATTATTCTTTAACCGTTTATATATATTCCAGATTTAGAAATTATGTTCAGATGAATATTCAGCATCTGAGAGCCGTTAGTCTGTTGCGTAGAGATTTATTTGACAATATATTGATTTATAACGTCTGTATGGTAAATTTAAGGTTGTCTTTCACTGTTTAGATTTATTGAAAGTAAGCAAAAAATATAGATAAAGCTTTGGCAAACAGTAAGTAATAGTTTAATTATTTTTGGTAAAGGAAAAACTTTCAAATTGGCATATTATTCGTGTGTGAGAAAGACTTTTAAAGATGTAGAAATTTTAAAGTTTCCAGCCGACGCCATCTTGTAACAGGATACAAGTAAAATTTCAAAATTAGTAAATGCATGCCTTGAAAAACAAAGAACGGTAGACCAAACTTTAAATGCTCTGAATGCCCAGCATCTTGCAGAGCGTAAACTACATAAAATTAGTAAGAAAATAATCTAAACTTTGGATGCTCTTCAATGTTTTGGATGCTCTTTAATGAACGGTATCCCAAACTTTAAATGCTCTGAATGCCCAGCATCTTGCAGAGCGTAAACTCCATAAAATTAGTAAGAAAATAATCTAAACTTTGGATGCTCTTCTTGAAACATCTCGTAAATGAACAATCAGAAAAAAAATGAATAAGTAGGCCTATAATCATTATAAACCATTCTTTTTTTTTAAAAAAAGAAAGGTTCAAAATGAATATTTTCGAAGATCATCTCTCTAATTTTGAAACCTTCCAGATGATGCCCATAAAAATGTTGTTGCTCGCGAAGAAGAAAAAAAAAAAAACGATAAACGGAACAAAAAACGAAAAATATTTCTAGAAAACCAAACGAATTCTTCTATATTTATGTTCCAGTGGTCTGTTTGAATGTTTGCTTGATTTTTTTTTTTTTTGCCATTTTTGCAGTTAAGACAAACTATGTTATGAAAAGAAAAATATTTTTCGAGTAAATCTCACTTTACCATTAATTATATCGTTCCATATAATTCAAAGAACTGATTTGTATTTATAAGAATGCAGAATATATTTTTTTTTAAATAAAAAGACTGATAGAAATTTAAATATAAAATCAAAATAACAGAATCGTATCAGAAAAAAAAAAAAACATTTCTATAGAAGTAAATTGGTTAAAATTCTATTAATTTAATTAACTAAACTAGTGTGATGTTTCCGAAGAAAGCGTCAATAAAACTAAGTATAGACAACTTCTTTATAATTCTCTTCACAAAAGAAAAGGATTAAGGAAAACTTCTATTTCCAGCTATCTGCTTTTTAAGGAGATTAAAAACTTCCTAGAAAACTTTACAGAATGTAATCTATATCAATAAAAAGCTTCAATTTTTATACGAAATTGGTTTAACTTTAAATAATAATTTAATTATTTAAATCCCATTCGAGTAAATACTTATCGAATTTAATCGATAATTATTTTTCTTCGGTGTCCTTTAATATATTTTAACTCGTTATAAACATGAAATCCGTTTTAATGACACGTATCACGTTTACATTAAACGTAATTAAATTTAAAAATTATTATTGCGTGACGTAAATTAGTAAAAATACGCTTGAAAAATTAATAGTTTCCCCATTTGAAAGATTATTTATCTCGAAATTATTTAAAAAAAAAAAAAAATATTTTATTAACGTTATCTTGTTATAAATATAATTATTTTTTTTTTGTATCTATTTAAGGAGAATTTCTGAATTTATATGAGTAAAATTATTGTGTAGTGTTGTTGTTTAACCAATTTGTATGAGAAAATTATGAACAGATTACTAAAGTCTCACTGCTGTTGTTTCAATCGATACTTTCGCACTTCTATCTATGAGAGATGTTGTACGAGTTAGTCGATCAACAACAAAATTCCAATAAAATGTAAACTGTACAAGAATATTTCTTAGATTTTTCGAGTTATTTTTTAAATAAAATTAAGCATGCAAAATTAAGAAATTCGATCGGAATGTTAACTTATGTTACAAAGTTATTATTAAAGCGATGCGCAAAGTACTAACGATAAATATACGAATCTAAAAATATTCTGTAAAGTAAATAAACGGAATACTTATACATAATACATAGAATTCTGTCTGCTACTGTGATATAAGTTTAGTCGATTAATAGCTGTTTTCGGTTCATAGAAGGAAAATTGTTTAGATTCTCTATGTTGACTAAAAGAAAGATCATTTGCCGGTAATGATTTTTATATCCGTAAGATATGTTCTTCATCTCCAGACATAATCGTTCGAATTTGAAGTTGATAATAATCTTACATGTGGATTTTTTCTCCTATTTCAGGAATTTTCTTTCCTTACTCATAACAGCAAAACACGAAGACAGAAAATTTCGTCGTGTTCGACAATTTATTCCGAGTTTAGTTCATATTACTGTTAACTTGTTGCAATTCTCCTCCAATTTCTTCAATGTCAAATTTATTTTCTCGTATTTTTCTCGTTAATATTGGATGTAATATTTACGCAAAGTTTGGAAGAAATTCGATTCCTCCTGTTAAGCATTTCGACATCGAGAAATTCGATAGAAGACGTTCCTTATTGTTGAAATTAATTCGTAATTTGCATGCATGCCAAAAACATTTTCTTTCTTTCTTTTTTTTTTATTTCTTACGATAGATATCTGCAATTAAATCTTACAAACTTAAAATGGAAATTTTGTTTTTTTTTTTTTTTCTTTCTTTCTTTTACAAGTTAGAAAAACTAAAATAAATATCTTATATAATTGTGTGTGTGTTTGCATGCAAAAAGATTTAGTACATCACTTAAGCATGCAATTAAATAGCGAAAAATCTGTAATTTTTGCACTTAAATAATAATTTTTTTCTTTTTACAATACAGTAACAGTTCTGAAGTTTCAATGGTTAATAAATTCAATTTTTGTACAAAATCTTCGAATTTTAACTGACTATCTACCTCTCTGATGTGAAAAATTCAAATTCTGTTCTATCTTTTTATTAATATAAAAATTTCCGACGATTTTCGGAAAGTTTAACTGAGAATATATTCATTCAGATGAGATCATAGGAGCGATAGATCAGGAAACGAAGCAATTCTTCGTTTAGAAATAATAGATAGACAATAAAAAAAAAGAAGAAAAATGATTAAAATTTTAATAAAATTTAATATTTTTTATAAAGTTTTCAATAAAAAAACGCTATTAATATTTTTAATTTACTGTCGAAAGAAAAAACAAAAAATAGTATCTGATATTTTGACATTTAAACCAATATTGTTTTAAATTTCACGAATTTATAAACTCTCCTGATAATATATACTTCAAAAAAATATATATATATTCTTACTTTTGAAAATATATTATACAGTATAAAAAAAAAAAAAAAAGAGAAAATTCTGAAAGAATTTTTTTTTTCTCTATCAACTGATCGACTGTAAAATATTTATTTATTTATTTATTTATGTAAAAGTTCTAGTTGTATATATTAAAAATACAGTTCATATATTCTCGGTTATCTACAGAATATATCTTTCGTCGAACAACTCCTAGCAATTCTTGTAAATTTATATAAGAAAAAGATAATACCAGTTCTAACCCAATTTTTATGAGCCCTTAGGAATCCTCACATCTACTTATCAATGACAGCTGAGGGTAATAAATCGAAAAAATAAAAATATTAGAATTTATTATGTCTAGGAATTTAATAACCGTAAAAATATAAGGTGTATAATATGTTTTTAACTGTATAAATGATCGGAATTCATTAATATTCGCCACTGAAAACAAAAAAAAATAAAATAAAATAGAATTTTTTATAACATATATATTTTCTTTTATTCCGAAACTTTTAATGCGGAAACTCGAACAACTTTTTTTTTTTTTTTTTAAAGAATTTACCAAGAATATACCTATAAGAAGAAGGAGGAGAGAGAGGAGGAAGAGGAAGAGGAGGAAGAGGGGAGAAAATAAGCTAAAAGAAATATCGGAAATTTTAAAAATTTAGAATTGATATAATCTGATAAGAATTTATTTACATTTAGATTAGTTTATTAGATAAGACACCAAAGCTTTATCACTTTTCTTAAACTTTTAAGAAATGTATAAAAAATTGAAAATACTGATTCGCTAGGGAACCTTATATCACATTTTTCCACACTTACGGTTAACACAAAGTATTTTTTATTTTTTTTCCTTTTTTTCTTTTTATTTTTATTATATAGCAATCTAATCCATCGCAGAGAACGATATATTGTCAAGTTTATGTATATTCAGACAGTGCATATTGCTGCTGTTTTATGCAAAACATGCTATGTTGTAGAGTCTGTTGTCATGAACCGCGACACACGCTCTGATACAGTAGTCACAACAGGCTATACATAATTTATAGTTTCATAAGCTTTGTAACTTAAAAGTTTTATATTAAACTCGAATATAATATTTATTTTAAATTCCATAATGCGTTCTTTACAGCGATAAGTTTCTTTACTGCTCTCGGTGATTAAAATCGGTCATTTTGAAACTGCGGTTCTGATTATTGCTTTATACAGCGGACAAATAAAATTTTAACGATCGTTTTCGTTCTTATTACTTAATCCCTTTAACTATAAGTAACCAAATATCCATAAATGAAGATTTAAACTTTTACAGCTATCTAAATTTGTTTCGTCTAAGTCGCCAGTAATTTTCTTGTATTAAAAAAAAAAACAAAAAGTTAACATAACTCCAAAGATTTTTTTTGTGCTATTCGCGACTCAAAAATAAACGAATTTCTGTGTAAAATGTAAGCATTAGAAGTGCTTAAAAAAACTGATAATTAATCTTTATTTTTGAATCATTGGCCAGGTAAAGAATCGAACGATTTTGTTTTTCTTCTTCTCCCAGATGAAATATTATATCAATAAGTTTGTTTCGGTCATAGAAAGAGGAGGAATATCGTATCCAAAGTTGAATTTGTTTCTTCCGAGTCGCCAGTAATTTTCTTATATTAAGAAATAAAAAAGAAAAAAAATCAACATGGGACATATTGTGTTACCAGACATCAAAAAACCGAATTTTCCGGATTCGATACTAAACTGATAATTATATAAATTTTCGATCGTTCTGTAGTTAAGAATCGCAGGCCGAGACACGATCTGTTCTTATATCAGATGAAATATTGTGTCAATAAGTTATTTCGGGCATAGCAAAAAAAAAAAAAAAAAAAGGAGGGAGATCGTATCCAACGTAATGCTGTTAGGCATCAATTTAACGGGAAGATAGACCCCGTGTTTCTGTTACAGCCACACAACCAATCACTGATCTAATGGAATGTAGCAGAGGATAATTACCGTAAAGAGATAGTTACTGTAGTATCAGTTTACAATATAAATTCTTACGCCAAAGAAGATATTATTTACGAGCTTTTCCTTTACAACAAAATAAGCTTTTAATGTAGATTGCGTTTCAATTGCTTCTCCCTTCGAGAGTAAAATTTGAAGAGTAAACATCCCACCGACGAAAATCTTTAAAAAACGAAAAACGTGGAAAGCAAACTTTAAACCATTCAAATTATTGCCGTAAATAATAATAATAATAATTTTTCAAAAAATGACATTAAATAAATATTAGACTTTCTTGAACTGATATACATTCGTTTTTACGTTTTGTTTATATAGGTTAATTTCCGTTATAATGTTTATTTAAATATATTAGCGATTTTTTTTTTAATTTTTTTAAAGTGAAAGAAAATAATTACCATAAACAGAATTTAATATAAAAAAAATTTTTAATCAAAAATCTAAAGTAAAAAAACGCACACGTAAGATTAAAATAATAATAATAATAATAATAATAATAAGAGATAAATATCTTAATGCGATAAAATTATACGAAGAAAAAAAAAGGAAGTAATATGGATAGTAATGCGAATTTCTTAGAAAAAGATAAAAGGATAATCTTAATTAATGATAAAGGACTACTAAAAGTCTGGTTATGACTAAACATGGTTGGGGGAAAGAGGAAAAAAAAATGAGAGAAAGAAGGTTTT
The DNA here is from genome assembly GCA_011317285.2 of Androctonus mauritanicus. NCBI lineage: Eukaryota > Metazoa > Arthropoda > Arachnida > Scorpiones > Buthidae > Androctonus > Androctonus mauritanicus. The sequence goes on along the minus strand of WUQG02421340.1, from coordinate 31,496 downwards.
CGCGATATTTTATCTAGGATTACGCTCTTGTAGAATGGCGATTACTTTAAGAGTTAGACTTTATAAAGAATATTCGCCATTTTCTTTGCGAAAGTGTACACTGAAAACATCAAAGAATTTACCGCAGAGGAATTCTCACATATCAATTGATTCTACAGGAGAACAATTTGCTACTACTAAGGCAGAAGCAATCAATAGGTTGAAGAATATCTCTCCTTACGTTGAATATTTTTAAAGACGCGATTGTTCACCAATTCTGAACGATAATACAGGATTGATAATTTAGATTTTTGCATTAAAAAATTAAAAAAAGAAATAATAAAAAAAGACAATGGACTTCCGACAGTGCAATGACACTAATTTTTGGTTATTGTCTGGATCTTTGCCTAAGTGCATCGAGTTTAGATATATATAAGCAATTTTCTTGCATTAACTGCAAAATGTAAAATACTTTTTTTTTTTCGACAGTCTTAACTTCTACATAAGTTGGCACTGTTTCGAGTAGTAAACACGCCAGAGGAATTGATGCTGTTTAGATGGATCTAATTGTTCTTCAGAAAAAAAAGAAAACAAAAATCAAAAATAAATAAATAAAAATTACTTTTGGGGGATTTACTTTCTCTCGATGGTCGGTAGAACCACGAATAAGATTTCCAAACTAATGAAAAATTGGTTAGAATCTGAGGTTTATCTGACCGGTGGATTTCTCTGTCTGTAGATAGGCACTAAACAAGCGATCAATATGTCTCATTCAGCCAATTTCACAGATCTATTTCTGAATCAACATTTTGTCCTGTAAAAATTTACTTACACACGACACAAATTTAATTCCTTACCCATTCTTAATGACGAAAGAGAAAGGGAGGAAAAAAAAATCACGTATATTCCCCATTAAACCTTTAACAACGTCTAGTACGAAAATCTTCAAACGTTTATATGGCGATAAATTCATCAGGATAACCTAGATGATCTTCGATTCTCGAACGTAAGAGAAATCGTTTCACAAAACGACAAATAGGGCATTGTTAACATTTTCGTAACATTATGATAAATTAATCGACTTCGATTCTAATTCTATCGTTTAGATAAGCAAAAAAATACGTTTTATATTTAACGAGTTTAATCTTTGTTTAAGAGTACAGAAAGAAGAGTTTTATTTATACGAAACCAACTATAAAATATTCGATTAGAACATAACGTATATATATATATATATACTTACTGTATAATATCCTCGAAAGAAAATTCATAACCGAAAATCGCCACTAAACAAAGGAATCACCATTCTTTCGGTTCACTATTTCTTTCAATGACTTTCCAGTTACTCATTTGGTTTTGCAGATAACCGATTTGGAACACACACAACGATCGTAGTCGTCAATACACCGGTGCACTGGATAAGTGTGCTTCCTCTACTATCAGTAGAAGCATTTTATGTGGAAAACAACTTGGCCGCATAGTGGCGCTGGTAGACGGTGTACCGTTCACTCTGGCACATTTCAGATATGCCCTCTAATACTACAACCCATAAAACGCTTTCTAAATAAAGACTTAAGGAAATTATCTTCTTTCCTCCTTATCGTAATGATTACAGAACTCTTTCTTAACACCTTTAAATAACTAAGAGACGTTTTTACCGAACGTACGTACATATATTTTATTCGATTTTTTTTTTTCCATACCTAGAATTTATACGCATACCTAGGTTCAGAATATTTAATTTAGAAAGTTATAAAAGCGTGCGAATATTGATAAAAAAAAAAAAAAAACGATTATTAAATTTCTTAATAACTTATCAACAGGAGTTGCTACTCTCCTTATCGAGATTAAGTAATAAGGGAAGCTTGATATTGCTTGAACTGTCAGAATGTCATGGTCGAGAATCTTTTTGATTGTTTGAGGAGAACCGCACTGCTTTATGAAACAAACACTCACTTAAACGATTTCGTTCTGAATATATTAAAAAGATAAAATCGAGTAACTCGATATTTAAATATAAATTGAAACTTGATTCGCAGTTAGCCTAAATTTTTTTTTTATTTTTTTATTTTTCTGAGAGTTTGTTTAACGAAACTTTTATCGCTGCTAGAGAGGAAATATTTTTATTTTTAAAAATATGACCGATTCGAGTATACGTATACCGTAGACGAGGAGACGTTTATATAACAATGAATAAGAATACGAAAATTGAAGTAGAAATGTGGCGGAGGTGAGCACAGCGTGGGTCTTTTGACAATTCTTAATGCTCTTTATGCCGTTACAAAGCGAGAAAGGGATGACAAATTGCGAAATGTTATACCGCATCCCGCTGATTTCCTTGTTAGAATATCCACAGCTGAATCTGAAAACAATTGTGTTCAGCATCCAAATACAGTGTTGATTGTCTAGATGCTGCTGCATGGCTTATAAATAACAGAAAAATATTTTTAAAATAAATGGCAATAACTCAAAAAAAAAAAAAAAAAAAAAGATAGAATTCTTCGATTCAGTAGTATCTTTTTGTAAAATTTTCGAATAAATATATTGATAACTTATTAAGGTATAAAAATAAAATAATCGCTCTGTTTGATAAAAAAAAAAAAAAGAAAAACAATCGACAGTTTTACGGAGATAAAAGAGGTAATAATATTTAGATGAATGTTACACCAATAACAATAAAAATAAAGTCAGGATAATGGTTCGGAGCCGTATACAGGTTTAACACAGATATATTATCCTGCACTCAAGGTAGTAATCAGGAACACGTAACATCGAATCCCAAGGAATCTAGTAATCTGGCTAAATATAGTAATAATAACCCCAAGTGAAATAACAATTGGAGGTGATCGGTATTGTAGCGAGTAAAGGACAATGAATGCATTAATTGCGACAGAAAGGACTGACCTTACTGCTCCAAATGGTCGACCTCTTGCGCATTGGGCAAGGTCGATACACCAGCTTGAGTTTAGCCAGCATTCTGTTGTCGATGTATCATCATGTTTGTAATTAAAACGTCTCTTCTAGCCCAACAAAACATCCATTATACCAGCTTTAAAATTTTTCGCTAAATTTATAAATATTCCTTTTAAATCTCTCTCTTATTTTTTTTTTTTCTTTTTTCTCTGTATTTCGATCGAGAAAAAGGTAATTTCTGTTCGGGCAATTATTATTCGTTTTACAAGAGTAATATAACGCTTGTTTTAATATATATATATATATATATTTTCCCTTTACAAATTTAATTTAGATGTAAAAATTTTTAATATAAGCAAGAATAGTAAATGTTTACATAAAGTTTCGTTAGAATTTGTTCATTTTCTAATAAATCAGCCGTGTTGTTCGTGTTTATTGCTTTCCTTTTGTTATTTAAGCTACATTTAATTTTATACATACATGTATAATTTTCATTCTTATTTTTAGAATTATTAAAAAAATAATAATAATAAAAAATATTGAATTTTTATTTTTATTTTTTTTTTCAATTTTATTATAATATTATTTATTAAAATTTATTTATTTTTTCCCTATGTAGATTGTAGAAATGAAAAAAAAAAATCCCTCTGTTTTCTTTAACAATATTTTTTTTGTCAATTTATGGAATTTTTTTAATAAATTAATTTTTTTTTTAATTTACGTTTATTAAAAGATTAATTGCGAATTTACAGAAGAGCATATTTCCAAATTTATTTAATTCTTTTTTTTTTCTTCTTCTTCTTCTTCTTCTTCTTATTCTTCCTCCAACATTTTATACACCATTTAGCAATCGACAATCGCTAGAAGTTTTATCCTTTATTTGCAAAACGAAAATTTGTTGTTGTTGTTATTATTATTCACTTTTGAGAGTGAAAAAGATTTAAGAAGTAAATCTTAAATATGTTAATGTATTAGAATACAATCTGAAAGCGGCTTACATTCACCGAATGAAGTCAACACACAATGAAGTATGAACCTTCACTTCTGCTTCAATTTTTTTGCATTTTAAAAATGCAAACTCAGAAAGAGGATGTTTTAGTAGGAGGAGAAAAATACCAAGTAATCATAGTTTTTTTTTTTTTTTCTTTTTGTTCTTTAATTTAAATGCTAACCAGGCATTTTAATAAAACTTTCTTTTTATTTTTATTTTTTTTATCTTTGCATACTTTTTTTTTAAGTTTCGATATCTCTAGCCAGCGTGTGTCTAAAAACGATAAATCTTGTATAATTTTTATTTAATATATATGTATTATAGGTTTGGAAACAACAAAATTGGGTTTTAAAAAGGTTGCGAAGAATCATTAGAATGCGTGTGATTGCTAATCTTTGTCATCCTATCATATTTTATAACGAAACAATAAATAGAACTGTGCCATTCGTAAGTACGTGATCAGCATGAAACATAATTCAAAAGAAGGAAAATACTTTATGTAATGAGAGTAGGTGGAGAATAACTAAGCTTCTCAACAGAACAAATGAAATTATCGGAGTACAAATGATCTCGGATTACGCTTTCACAGTTCAGACAAAACGAAAAAAAAAATGATTATATAGGCCTATAATAATTTGATTCAACTCTTTTAACTATCCAAATTATAACTTTGAATTTAAAAAATAATAATAATCCAATAATCAAACTTACAAAAATATATATATATTTTTTCGTCATAAACTTAATGGTTAATCATGAACAGATGATGTTTTAATCATAAGTTACGTTTACAGTATTATATTTTACGATTTTGTACTTGAGGATTTGTAGGATTACTAGAAAGAATTGTTTTTTACGATTGTGTATTGTTGTTATTATTATTATTATATGTTTTTTCACGAGTCTCTAGGTATCAGCTTACGAAAAATGTTTTTGGTGGAGGAGTAAAAATTGTTATAAATTCAAAATTCGTCTTTTTAATATCCGGCAAGTATGCAGTAACATTCATGACTAGGCGGCAATTTGTCTTTATACAAGCTAAGTAATCTGGAAACAGCTGACTGTGCAAGTCATCTTATACAGTGTGTGTGTGTATGTGTGGTCAGTGCCTCAGATACTTAAGTGGTTCTTATTTTCATCAAGTTAGGTTAGAGCCAAGATATTTAGCTTGGAAGACGTCAGCAACACCGCTGGCTGAATAAACGATGGCTTGGACGAAAGAGTCGTTTTATTCAAACACAACAATAGAAGGCAATGGCTTGAAATCTTTCAGTTACCACTGACTGCAGGTGACACGCCTATCTTTTCTATCTTTATTTTGGTAGACGGAGACAGAGCTTTCGATGAACTGTCCGTAAAAGACGTCCGAGTGAATAGAAGAAGTCTTCCACTTCAAATTCTTTACCGACCTACGGTATCTTCGCTTCTCTTTCAAATCCAGATAACGACATCACAGTTAGATTTCGGAACTTGTACTTTCATAGCATTCTCTAGTTGGGTTCTTGGAATACAGTGAACCAAACTAGATACACAGTTAATCCAGAAAATATTTCTATTATTTCTACTGCGGTAGACCATCCACATAATCGGGGTTAATTGAAATACAGTTAATCCGGATTAAGTCATTTTCCGGATTACAGGTTTCTAACAGAAATCGCACAGTTCAACAAAACTATTTTTATTCCTTTATGTAACTTTTAAAAATGCGACAAAACGGTATTGATACTAATTTATAAACGATAAATCAAAGGTTAAGTGGGCACATGTGTATATATATATATATAACTCTCCACTTATGTTTGTCATTCTTATGACCGTAATTACATTTCGACTGTTATTGTTTCTGATCCTATTGATCTTCATACGTTCCTAAATCGATAATAGAATTTTTGCCAGTAGTTCTTCTAATAATTATGGCTTATTTTTTTCATTATAATCACGTACCAGAGTAGGATTCGAAAGATAACTGGTCGAAAGATGGCTTGAATATACGAAGAATACAAAAACAGAAAAATAAATAAAAATCTTGGATATAATAACGGTATTAAATATCTACGAAAATTTTCGATTAGCGGAATTAGAATTTTTTAAAAATTAATAGAAGAAAACATTTTCGACCAAAAAAAAAAAAAGTAAAATAAAGAAGAGAAAAAAAGAATTCAAACATCATGGGATAAGAATTAAACGCAAAATACAGAGCAGAATTACTGCAAGAATATGAAAATTAAAATAAAAAAACGGTGAAGAAACCATAAAAATTTTATTGCGATTTTCTTCCTAGCGTATCCAGAGAAAGAAGTGCAATTAAATTAAATTCTCCGCCATATTATATTTGTTTCATTAAGAGAAAATAGCCTATTATTGCTATAATTAAAAATATTACTTGTTAAAAATAAAGCTAAGAGAGAGAGAGAGAGCGCGAAAAAAAAGGAGAGAAGATTTAGTTAGATCGAAGGTTATGTTGCATCACTTTAGCCTTCGATATATAAAAATCCTTTATTCGTCTTGTTTCTGAATGAACATAGATTACTGCTTTTTATCACGAGGCGCCACTAAGGTGATTTAGTCAAGACTACCCCAAGGCATTTAATGTTTGAAACGATAGAAATAAAATTCGCACGTACTTCGTCCTTGCATTACAGATTTATAGTTCGCCAGAGGCAACTAGCTTACTTCTAGCTACTTTACTAATAACTGTTCCTTCTGAAGTGGGCTTATATTTATCTTTCACGCTTTTTTATTATTATTATTATTATATATATATATATATATTTTTCCTTTTACCTTTTCTTTTTTTTTGTTTCCTTATAAAGCACAAAACGGAAATTAAAATTCGACGCTCTCTTAGTTTTTGAACGATATCGGTCGAATGTTTATCTATATATATTCTTTACGAGAGGTGTTTAAACGGATGGTGGTAACACACTCTGATAGCAGCTTTAATAATTTTTATCTTTCTTATTGAATATTAAATTTTAATTAGATAGGCGTTACATAGTTTTAAACGAAATATAAATAACCACCTCAATATTTTAATAAGATTGCTGCTATTTATCGTAATACTTTGTTACGCAGGGAGGAACAAAAAAGAAAGAAAATACCTTTTGTCAATTATTGATAAACTAGATTACTCTTTCTTAATTCAGATGATCAGAGACAGTTTCGATATTATTATGGAAAGAAGAGAGAGAGAGAGAGAGAGAGAGAGATAGAAGGGGGAGGGAAAAAAGAAGAAGATAAAAGTAAAAAAGTAAAAATAAAGAATGGAGAATATTTCAAACTTTCTAGGCATCGAGCCAATAATCAATTGAAACTGTGTTTTCATTCTGGGATTGATTGACTGTAATTTTTCACATCTTCCTATTTTTTTTTTCTTTTTTATTTCTCTTAGCTAATACTATAATAAATGTATTTACATCATATCGGCGAAATGTTTCTAAAGATCATCTATGTGATTTATATGTTAAGTGGCAAGCTTTTATAGGCAGAAACAATGAATGATGATTGAATACTTTCTCATTTCTACAAAAATTGATTTGAAATCTCCCGTCAGGGATACAAGTATTTGTAACAACTTTTAGTTACTGATAGTAATTTATAAAAGGGTCAAAAACGTCAATTAATCATAACACATACTATTTGGCATAAATAAGTTGCAGGTATCGATTCCGTCTCCATTCTTCCATGACGATCTTTAAAATGTAGGTGGAATTCACTGATTTAGGTAATTACCTAAAGAACAAAAATCGATTGTATGCACTCGACTTTCTCTAGATATTAGTAAAAAAAAAAAAATTTAATAATAATAAAAATCCAATCAGAATCTATGTGAAATTAGATATTTGTAAGATTTTTCCATCTTCGTATTAAACGTTTCTGAGTGAATTTACCGAGGGAATCTTAAGTGGAAAATCGATTTATATTTAATTTTCAGACTATGAGAAATAGTTTGAAAAGTTAGAGGTAAAACTTATACACTTATATATATATATAATAAATTCTTTATTACATCTTTGTACAGGTCATTGCTCTGGTATAGGTTAATAAAGTTTATATATATATATATATCTAGAGAAGGACACTGGCGAGTGCTACATGAGACATATTGATTTAATACTCATCCTGCGTTAGGATGATAGTTAGGAGGAGAATTTGGGATTTTTTTTTTTTTTTTGTACAGTTCACATTATCGTGCAATAAATCGCATTCAATAAGACAGAATATCATAAAGTTTAAAGAATTTAGAACATGCAGACTGCTGTCAAATTAACTCGATGACTACCATAAGCAAAGAGAGGAAAAATATAACATATGATTAAGGGCATTATTAACTTGTTTTGAAAATAATATTATATAAAATATAAAAGAGAGCGAGTTAAATTATTATGCTCGATAAATATCTTTAATATGACAAGAAAAATAATGAAATAAATTAATACTGTAATTTATATTCTTATACGAAAAAAATACATAAAAATAAAGGCATAAATATTATAAAACTCAAATAAAATATTTAAAGCGATAGAAATGAATATTTTTACACGTTTCAAACAGTGAAAAATTGATTATATTTTCTACCGAAGTCGTTAAAAATTTTTTATTTTTTTTTTATGTCACTCGAAAAAGTGAGCATCAATAATTTTGATGATGATACCTTAGTATGAATTTATGAATTTTTAATGCACGTATAAAGCGTTTTATAAAGAATTTTCTTATAATTGAATTGGAAAAAATCTATTCTTCTCTTCCACTCTTTAAAAATTGTAAACAAGTAGATGAGTCAAGACGCGAAATTTTGCTTAAGCATCGAAGTTCGTTAAAAGAAAATGAAGTCGGTACAGCTAGGTAAATCTAATTTGTATTTATTAACGTTATATTATTTCTTAGTAGCAACAATAGGTTAGTATCAACACTTTTCACTTTTAGCTGCTTAATAATATACAGAAGATTGCATCCCGGTGGGTTTAGGAAATCCCACTAGTTGGTGCAACATGGTTATCTCTCTAAACATAGTCACCTTTGACAAGCGAGTTAATAAAACCGAATCCTTAAATACCATACCGCATAAGCCACACTTCCTTGTGCTCAGGACGACAATTTATATTCCCTAATGAGTCACATGTCAGGAATGGTCAACACTCAACATAGACAACATTCATCGCTTTCCGTATCAGTCTGCTAATTACGGCCAAACTGCTGATAGTCAAGTCGCGTTGGAAGTATTATGTCTAATTAAGTTAATTAGTTAAATTTAGTAGCATGATAATTTGCAAACACATTTCTACCATCTTACATTAAAAGATATTCATGGATGTTTGATTCCAACATGCTCCAATGATAGAAAACTAAACATGTTTAATATTTCGTAAGAATCTCGCTATTTTACCGATTCACCTTCGCCTAATCGATATTTTTGCAGATTAAAGATCTTTACTAAACGATAAGCTAATTTGTTGAATTAATTTGATTTATTCTAAATTGTTAATGATTTTTCTCTCTCTCTCTTTTTTGCTCTTTTCTTCCAAATTCGAACGGTTATTATCAAGTCGAATTACGCGATGATTATCTTCTATTATTTTTGCATTTTAATTCTCGATTAAACTAAGTTTTCCTGAGTAATTTTTTTGAGAAAATGTTGGTCTTTAAACTCTACATATCCATTTTTTTCTATTACTTTAATATACAATAAGAACAGATCTTAAAAATAAGCTTTTAACAGTTATGATACTTAATTCGATGTAATAAAGATCAAGATCTTTTACAACTTTTAAATTTAAAAGTTTCGGACACAATAAAAGTTACGATGGAAATTTTAGATAAAATTTAGATGGGTTAAAAGAGAGTATATAACAATTGATTCAATCAGGCATTACCCTGCTAACTTGATGATACCAAGGATAATGAAAGAATTGTTAGCACAAAAATAGAAAAGGGAGAAATGTATGATATTAGCTAGAAGGTATGGGAGATAGTGGCTAGATTAATGACGTAAGCGAATGCAATAAGGAAACGTGCAACGATAAAAGAGAGACATTAGGATCCAGTTAAGCATAGCAAAAATATATATAAGAGAAGTAAATGACGTTAGAGTCTAGTGTTTTGTGTCTCAAAAGAAGTGCCTTCAGCATACAACAGATATTAGAAGTGCTTACTAAGTGAAAGTTGGTAGACGGTATGATACCCCTTTAGGGAATATTAACTTATAAAGATGATAGATCGATTATCTTAAAGAGGTGATTGCCAATATCTAACGAGAAGAAAAAAAAAGATAAAATTCTACCTGTATCGTTGTAATTTTATCAAACTTATTAAAGTATGAGAAAGAGGAAAAAGTGATCTCCACAAAAACAGAGTTGTGGTTATTCAAAAAAAAAAAATAATTCCATTTAGATATATTTCGTTCCAGACGGTTTAATCAGATAAAAAAAAAAAAAAAAAAAAGAGTGGAATGGTGTATATTCTTCATTATCGCCCTTTCCACACGACTTAAACGAATGAAAACAACGGAATTTCGTTTAAAAGATTGTCTTCTTGGTTCCTGTTTCAAATCCTTTACCGAACTTAATCGAAACAAGCTTGATTGAAGCGTCAATTGTTCAAGTAAGTAAAATAGAAATACTCAGCTATCTAATTTGCATCTGAATAACAAGTTACAGAGCTGGAAATCACCTGTTATCAACTAGATAGGTGAATATATATTTTTTCCCTGTAGTCTTTTATTGCCTACGCTTCAGATGTACTTATTTTAACTTTAGAATTATTTAATTAATTACAGTATTCATTTCTTTTTTTTAGACTTTATGCTTTATAAAACTATAAATCGAATTTGCAACAGAGGAAAATATATATATATATATAATATATAGATTAAAAAAGAGAGTAAATTTAATTTATGTATTTAATATACTAGACTCGTGTTATAAAGTTATAAAGAAAAATCAATAAAAATAACAGCTTTGAAGTTAAGCTTGTTGGATAAGAGATCGAACTCCAAATGCTGTGAAAAAATATTTACATAAGATGAAGTTTAGAAAGGAGACGTTATAGATGATTTATCAGTGAATATATAAGATTTGAAGCGAGAATTCTTGACATTCAGAAAATGGTTGATAGATTCACAATCGTACACAAATATTTAAAGAAGGGAATGCACTGCAGCATTTTATTGTGTAGCAAAAAAAAGAAGAATATTGTTTGCATATCTTCGTTGATTCTGAAGGTTAAAAACTTTTTAAATTTTCTTTTGAAAATTTCTCGTAGAATTATATATTTTATAAGTTAATTTCTTTAACGTCTGTAGTCTGCACTCGATTCCTCATATAGCAGCATAACACATTATATTATATTATATTATATATATCGAATTGATATAAAATCGATATAACATGTAAGAATGAAATATTGTTTTTGTTTTCGATAGTTGCCAATGAACTATCAGAAAGTTGATATTTTGTTCTTTCGGAAACAGAAAAGCTGCTATTGGAAAAGCAATCTCATTGACAAAATAATAAGCTTTGAAAGCGATATAGGGCATTTTAAAGGGTGGATTGGTCGATTCTTTTCTCTTCAAATTTTGACAGTATACAGAGAAATATTAAATAAAATAATCGAACCAAATCATCTTCTGATGTCTGGATTGTTTGTGGTTCTGCAACAACAACAACAACAACTTATGTGAAAATTAACTTTCGAGTGTTGTTTAATTCGACACTTCTAATTGACCGTGTGCTTAATGAGAACCGACTATTCGACTTTATTAATTATGTTATAGAATACGCGGTATACAATATGAGTACGAAAACTGCTCTTGACACAATCGAGGTTATATAATATGGCCTAAACTTGTTAAAATATCTTAGAAATCACTCTCAAAAAATAACCGAAAAAAAAGATTTTTTGTAACTTCAGAGAAGCGTACTGTTGTGCAATCAAAGCTGAAACGTTATGTATATATTTTTTATTTCTTCTTTATGAGTTTATTATATTATTAATATATTAAAAAAAGTTTTCTTTTTGTCATTATCACAAAGAAAACTTGTATAAGAAGAATTATGTATTTAATTGTCAAGAAAAGCCGGCGTCTTTCAACTTCCTGTTGTAGACATATTGACTACCCAGTTGTTCATTTATCATGTTTGGATTCGTCGATAAGCATCTAACTAAGTCAGGAAATGACGGAACATAAAAATAAACATCTGTAGCAATTCCTTATTCGACGCCATAAAAGGATTTGTTAATGTCCTTATGATCCTATTGATCCACTTCGTTTACTCATTAGTTTTGTGCATTACTTACGTGATTGCTCGCATTATACTCAGTAAAAAAACAATTCTAAACACGTTTACTTCCTACCAGATTATATAAAATTAATCTGATTTTATAATTTAAAACAGTTTGATGAAATTTTCCATAAAAATCCTACTTTAGTGAAGAAAACATCCCTATTTACTGATTCTAAGCTACGCCACTTTATGCGATCGTGCAGCGAGAATAATTCATGGCATATTTTTAAATTTAGCGAATTTTCTCTTTAATATTTAAATTAATTAGTATCCGGAAACAATTTTAATTCTTTTTCTCTAATTTTTATATAAAAATAAATATCTGATAACATAAAATTCATAATTATATATAACTTATATATATTCTCTCCTGTTATAAACCTTCCTCTGCTAATTACTCGTTTGATATTTTGTAACAAAAAGAAGAAGAAGAATTAAAAGGAGTAAAAATTAATTGATAATTTAGATTAATAACCCGTATTAAATTAATTCGTAACATTTTACAAGCTTTCGGAAAGTTTTAAAACAACAACAACAACAGCAACGAAAGTTGTTGAACGAGAGAAAATTAATAGAAAAATAATTCGAAAGTATCGAGAAATTTGGAATTTTTAATAAATCGCCGATAAACAATAATCGATTGGCCAACGATTTTCGAGATGTATTATTATTATTATTAATCGATTTTTGTTTTTTTTTTACGATTATTACTGCTAAAGATCCACAGAGTTAATGGAAATCAACTTTACACACGCGACTTAACGATTTTTAAATTAATGCAAATGAAGTATATATATTTTGTTGTAATTAATACGGGCGGTAGAATATTTAAGAAAATATTAATTATGATAGATTATTAAATATCGGATCGATATAAGCAAAAATTTATTAAGCGAAATTAAATTATTAGAAGGACAATTTTGAATATTTACCCGCCACCAAACCGAAGCAACGAACTGATATATAGACTATAAGTTTCAAAAAATGAGCTTTAAATTTTGGGAAAAAAAAATAAATAAAAAATTCGGGATTAAAAATATATATATATTTAAAGCAGAATTAAAAGATGGAAGTTAGGAATCTACTAATTCATAATTTGGTCGGGGTTGTGTGACCTTAATTGTACTTCCAAATAAGCCATATCTCGAAGATAGATGAAAAGATAAGTTTGTTGTCTTCTAAGATTATCATCGGAGGATAAATGAATTATTGTAAGTGATCTTTTAGCTTCTCCTAAATAAATAATAATGTAACCAAACATCATTCATGCCAAATTGTTATTTTATAGGAATAAATAACCATGTATGCATAATAAATAATATTTATTATTAATAACAACAAGAGCGGTAAGAAGGATGCTGTTATATATTATTTAATATGCAAACAATCTGCTTAAAACTATTATTTTATATATATATATATATATATAAATGCTCGAATGATTATCAATTGCTCAGCTGTTAAATAAAATGATAGTCGATAGAATTTTTTTTTTTTTTTCGATTATGAAAGATTTATGTGTAAGGCACGTCACCAGTTAATAAGTGGAATTTTTTTTTTTTTGGTTCCTTTTTTTTAAGCGGAAAGGAGAAGAGAAATGCTATAAAAATAGCTTTACTCAGATTTAACATTTCAGATTCTACTTTAAACATTTTTCTTAGAGAATATTTAAAGTACTTTCTACGTAAAGGAAACAAACGGATAAGAAGAAGAAAAGAAAATGGGGAAGAAATAATGCTAAATGAATAGAGAATTTTCGATAAAAGTAAAGGATTAACGATAAGATTTGAAGTAGTTAAGTCACTTTCCATCTTCTAATCCTGCTAAATTATAAAAGTAGAAGTGTTTTGTATAAACAGAATACTGTATATATATATATTCGGATTTAACTTCTGAACTGATCTCGATTTGTGGCCATACGTCTTTAAAAATTTTCTCCCGTGCTTACTTTGTTCATAAAGAGATTATCAAGTTTTTATAAATAAAATTTCCATCCGATAACACAAATATTTCATAAACTGCTTTGATATAGATTGCAGGAATGTCGGTTTTTTTTATGTGCACAGTAATAATTTATGTGCACTTCGGATTGCATGTTTAGTTATGCATAGCTCGAGTAGAATATCAAGTATTTGAGATAATGCCATTTCGAACATTGATATGCGGTGTTAATTTGCTATTTTCTTATCTTAAAATTGGCTTTTTTTACTAAAAAATTAGTCCTTTCACAGTAAAGTGAATTTGCCATCTTTCGAACTTCCGAATAGATAGAATTTAACATATTTAAAATTATTATACGGTAATCGTTTAATATGACCATTTTTTTAAAGGACCAATAAAATGTTTCTAAGGTATAATAATGAAACAAAATTGATTTATTTCGGTTGTGTGTGTGTGTGTGTGTGTATAACGATGGAGTCAGGAGCCATAACAAGAGCAAATCACATGCATCACTTAGCTTGCTGCATTGAATCCGACATTTCGGAGACTAACTATTGATTAAAATGAATTCGATGCAATCGTTAAGCAACTTTTAAAAGTTTTTATTCCTTTTAAAAAGTTAAAGAGACTCTTCTCTGCAGTAAATAATGCTTCTTCTTCTTCTTCTTCATTTTTTTTCTTTATCGTTGAATACAGCGAAGCATCTGTATCGTTCCAGGTTACCATTTTTCTAAACTGTTTTCTTAACAATAATTATGAATTAATAGCTACATAACAGCAACAACAACAGATTTTCGAATAGAAAAAATGCGGCTCCAAACGTAATTTATTTTTCGCCATAATTTGATATTTTTTATCTAGGAAAAACGTAGATATATATATGTGTGCCTGTGTAATAATAAATGAAGCAGTTCCTACTAAGACACTTGAATAATAACAGCAATAAAAAAGTTATGAAATTGTATTTTAAAAAAATACAAATTCGGATAAAAACCAACATTAACTTAACTTGATACATAATACATACTTCTCGTGTTATTCTGCTTACGTTATTCTTCAATAACAAAAGCTATCTTAAACTTTTCTTGTTTTTCCATAAAATTTGTAAGAGAAAAACTAAATAAAACAGGAATATTATATTTTTACTTAAAAACCGAATTCGGTAAAGTATCGTTTTCCTTTTTTTTTATATTATTATTGTTATTATTAAATTATAAAACTATAGGAGAGAGAGAATGCCATTTACAGACTTTCGCGTGATGAGAACGAAAGAAAATATGCAATAGACGGTTTTTTTTTACTTTTTATATATATATATATATATATATATATTTCTGCACACCATCAGTACAGTTAAGAGAAAGAGTAAAACGATAGCAGAGTTTGAAAGAAAAGACAGAGAGAGAGAGAGAGAGATGGGTGATTGATCTACTAAGAGAACACTTCT
This sequence comes from Androctonus mauritanicus, assembly GCA_011317285.2. Lineage (NCBI taxonomy): Eukaryota > Metazoa > Arthropoda > Arachnida > Scorpiones > Buthidae > Androctonus > Androctonus mauritanicus. Next base: position 15,943 of record WUQG02421340.1, on the reverse strand, counting down.
ATTGCTTGATACACTGCATCGAGTTTCGTGAGAAAAAAGTCGTTTCTATTAGATAAAAAAAAAAAAAAGAAAAAAATGATTTGTTGGTTTATCTATAAGGCAAGAAGTCATCGTCAAATAATACGTGAGTTACTAGAAAATTATCCGATGGCACAAAAGAGATATTAAGTGCAATATAAAATAAAGATTTTTCTGTATTATTTGATTAACGTCATAAAATTTCATGCGTCAAACGTATTGCTTAATATTGCTCGATCTTAAAAGTCATTCTTGTAGTTATAAATGATCCGCTGGTAGAAAAATCATTAATCAACCAAATAATATTCGTTCTACGGTTGATGCTCTCTATTTAGAAAATTCTGTACGGGTCTGAATACCAACAAAAAAAAAACTAATTTAATTTTGGACGTATCAAAAATGGTTTCTGTTAAATATTTTTAAAATAATATATATAGAATCGCAGTTCTCTTCCAAAGAAGAAAAAAATTCACGTAAGGCATATATAATAAATAAATAAGGATATATATATATATATTTTCTGTAAACAATATTACGTGAATGATAAAAAAAATAATATAAATCTGAGGCGATCCCTTAAGTGATATTTTATTTTTCACAGCCGTTTTACGGAGTTTATTCTCGTTATTATCTCTATAAAATATAAGTTTTTATGGTATTATAAGTTATTTAAAATAACGTATCCTTTCTAAATTTATACCTAAATAAGTAAATATTTTCCTGGAAAATATATTTCTATAGTAATCCAAAGTTTCGGATAAAAATATATGCAATATGTTATTTACTGATACAACATTTTAGAAAAGAAATGCGATCTATATAGAAATAGGAAGAAGAAAAAGAAGAAGAAGAAAAAATTGCACAAATGCATATATTGTATTTTTGATTTCTTTAGAAAGAAAAAAGAAAAAAAAAGTAAATTTCCAAAGAATGAATAGATAACTAAAAATATCTGATAAATTTTCTTTAAGCAGTAAAAATGCATGTAAAAAAAAAAGAAGAAGAAAAGAAAGGAGCAAAATCTCGAACTTTTCATACTTTCTACTCGATATAATATCTGATTTAGTTTTTTTTTATTTTATTTTTTATCGTCATCTGCGCTCAGATATTATTTCGATTTGAAATATATAATAGGATCAATGAGGATGTAGTTGCTTATCGGCAATATATTTGGAATCTTGGAGGTAACATGCTATTTATTGATTACACGGTTAGGATAGAAGTGCTAACACTCCACCGAACAATTTACACAAACTCCACACAACAATAAAGGGAAAATCCGACAAAGAATCAGCTTTGTTTACTTGGTGTCTACTACATTTGTACCAGTTACTCATACTACAGCGAGTGGCAATGACAGGGAAAAAGTAACGATTATTGTAGACACCATTTCTTTGTTCCTAATAGTATGTTATCGTAGATACTTTTTCCAGTTGTACTTCCAACCTGCTATAATTTTCTTAACTGTCGTTTTAATGTTTTATTTCTAGTAACTGAATAGAACAATGAACGTGTGTTTCATAGAAACCTACCTCTTAGACTTAGGTCTCTTTAGTCTTCCTTCGTCTTTTTCCTTTACTACAAATGGTACAAAGAGTGACATATAACGGTTAGAAGACCCTTCTATTGATCAACTATAGTCAACTAAGACAGAAAATCTAGTATTTTACGACGTGTGCTACATCCGCAAACTTTTGTAGTTTTTTTTTTTTTACTTATCTTTTTATTTCATTTCTATTCTGACATTACTCTCCTGGCAGGTGCATTAGTTCCTTTTTTTTCCAAACTGTTCTAAGGGATAAAGTATTTTTAGAAAAAAAAACTTTTTTTTTAATAGAATTTCGAAAACGTTATCATTTATTATCGACTCTTTTTCTCTGCACGACTTAAACGTAACGATTTAAACAGTTTAAAAAAAAAAAGGATTATAATCTAACTATCATCAAACCATAGTTACGTTTTTATTATTAAAACCGAAAGTATAAAATTATGGAAGGTTGTTTAAAAGTTTTGTTTCCTCAATTATCTATAACCGACAAAAGCAGCAGAAGCATTAGAGGAAGTTTCGTGTGTGCTGATTCTTATATTTATAACAATACACGGCATCATTCTTCATCAGTTAGCTGAGCCAGAAGGCTCGAAATCACCAGCCTTCAGGCATGACGTTTGATAAATGGAAACTGTGCTCTAGCTACATAGTATATAGTGGTTGGTTTGGGACTACATTAAAGATTTAATTTAATGGAAGTAAATTAAGTTTTGATAAATTGAATTCCCCTTATTTTCCATTAGATCGTTAATGTAGTTTCCTGCAACTCTGGTTTACTTTTCTTCCTCGGCATAATCAATTGTGATAAGTATATTCGTTAAAATTGGAGAAAATTATAAATTTACTCTTGTTAATAATAATATTGTTCTCTCTCTCTATATATATATATAACTTATATAAAATATGTATAGAGATATAGAGAAATTTTTAATCGTTTGAAGAAGAAGAAAAAAAAACAATTAACGAATTTCGGAATTGAAGGAAATCCAGGAGAATAAAATTTGAAATTTTATTAAATTCGAAATTTTATTATGGAATTTCTTTTTCTTTTTTTTCCTTGCAAAAAAATAACTTTTTCAACATTTTAAGTTAGGTTTTGCGGGATAAAACAGCTCATTACAAAGAGATTGTGTAGATACGGCATCCGAGTAAAGTGAGTTATCTCCCATCGTTCGACACCTTCAATTTTAGATATGGTACTTGAGGTTTGTACGCGAATCTAAATCCCCATAAAATGGATCTAGCTATAAAATTGGAAGAAAAAAACGGAATTGTTTCTACTAGGAAAAGAAATATTTATATATATATATATATATATATATATATATATATTATTTTTTTGCATACTTTTGCCATTTACGCTTTTTCGCTGATTTAAAAATATTTTTAAGATGGTTATAGGCATTGATAAGTGCGTTGAACTTTCAATTGCCTACCTCTCTCGGTTGAAATCCATTTAAGGGCATCAGAAAGAATTGAAAATACATTTGCGTGGTCCCACGTTGACCTTTTTACGTGTCTTGACCGTACAGTAATATAGCTCTTTATGCTGTACATCACTGCCGAGGGTGTTACTTTCTCAGCAGGGAAAGACAATAGAAAAATGGTCGACTGCTAAAATCAATGAGGTAGAACAATGACCAAAAGAAACACTCACTGTATGTCTTTGCAATCAAGCGGGAACAGCGTAAAATAGAAAGAGATGGTCATGTACTTTGCTAGTTCTTTTTTTTTTTTTTTATCTTTTATTTCGTTGGCCATGTCAATTTTCTTTCTGTGTACAAACAACTCTGTGACTTATGACGGCACGGAGTCCCTAGAGAATCTACTCCGACAATGTCAGCAACCAGCATTTGTCACTAACCTCAGGAGAATATTTAGATGGGTGCTTCAAATCACATTGTTATCTTTACTAATTACTGACGAACACCGTTTAATACTAAAGATTTCATTTATAACTCTAACAATAGTTAAATTAGTATAAAGCATTTTAATGTCTCGAATAACGCTTTTTTTTATAGATACCGAGTTATCGATTCTCACGCGTATAACCAGCTCAGCATTAATAACACATTTATTAAGTCTATACAATACTTCGATTTATTTTTTAAAAAATGTATAATTGCAAAACCGAAAATCGATTTGTTTGATATTAAAAATTTGCTTACAGAATCGGTATTTCATTACAACAGATCGTCAGGATGTTTGAGAAACGAAGCTATAGAAGTGTAACTAATAGATGATGATAATAATAAAGTTTCAGTTGATATCAAGCACTCGGCACTCGAAAGTTGATACAGTTTTGAATTAGAAATTTGCTACATAATTAAAATCCAATTCAGAAAAGTTTCTACCACAGAATATGAATATTACTGTACATCAACATATCTGTATATATATATATACATATATATTTCTTCGGAAATTTATAAAACTTGCACGTTATGTAAAATAAGATCTAATTGCGTTTCCTTTAAACTCCATTTATTATTCACCAGTTTAAAGAATTTTAATATATTTTTTTTTTGTTTTTTTTTACTAGAAGTAACGTTCAGTTATTTTTCTTTATTTATTTAAAATAAATAGATTCGTGTAATAAACCAGATGGTAAATGACGGAAATTTTTACTTTTTCTATAAAACGTTTTTCGGAACAAATGACTTAAAACGCAAAATTTGTTGTTTTTTTTTTTTTAGCAGTAATATAGATTTGAAAGTTTTATATTTTTATTTAAAAAAAATATATATATATATTCGGCATTGTACGTGTTCGGAGAATAAATCACGTAGTTTACGAAGAAGAAATATTTTTTTTTTTTTTTTTTGGTGCAACAAATTTTGTCAATGCATGTCACTTTGTTATTTTAAACAACGTACTACAAATAGCTTACTTTTTAAACTTATGTATTCTTATATATAAATATATATATATTTTTTTGTATGTGTGTGTGTGTGCGTTACTAAAGGACGGTTTAAGGTAACAAGTTCGATTGAAGGAAGCTTAGATGTTGGGGACTACCATCCCAATCCTATCCGTGTGTCCAGCATTCGATTTCAGACTTATTGACGTTCTAGAAAGCCAACGACTTCTCCCACAGTATGTCTACCAAGAGATACAAAGTATTCTTAGAAAGTAAAATGTACTACCTTATACAAGGAACAGCTGGTGTTTGGTTATATTGTATCATCTCACTCCCTCCACATAAAAATATGTGAAATATTTCTTCCAATTCCGCAACTAAAAAGAAAATTCTAAAAAAAAAAAAAAAAAAGTATGTCCCGCGATAAAATCGAATCGTACTAAAAAGCAAATCCTGAATGAAATATTTGAAAGTATAATGCGCTTAATATTACAATTTTAAAAATATTTTTATATATATAAGTTTGATAGGTTATAAAATTCTCACTCAGGAACGGATAAGTTGATTAGAAATATGGATCGTAGTTTATCATGTAAAAGGAGTTCCGTTAAGAGAGACAACAGGCTATAATTTTGTTTCTTGACACCATGCATTGTATCCTGTCTCTTTTATTAGTTCACGTATACAAACATTAAAGCATTACACACATATATATATATCTTGGAAACTATAATTTGTCACGACATCTCAAATAGTAGTAATTTCGTTAAAGTTAATTTGAAATAACGATTCCGACGAACTCTTTCTTGAATATTTTTAAAAGTGTAACGTTACTTCTACTGTTACCGATACAAAATACACAAAACAAGTACGAATATAGAAAGTTTTCCGAAAACTTTCGCCACAAATTCCAATAGAGAAAACGAGAGAGAGAGAGATGTTTAACATTAAAATCGGTTATTCCCTGCAGAATTTATGAATGTCTTCGCTCAATTCTGCGAAAATTCGGAAAGTATATATAATTGATTCGGTATCTCTCGGGAATATTATTGACAATTAGCTATTTAATTTGTAAGCTAATTAAAAGATAAATTTATTTAATTAATTTTATTTTGCGTTATTAACGTTCATAACAATAATAATAATAATAATAATGATGGCGGTATTTAGAATTTCTGGATTTTATCTGTGCGTAAGGTATAAACACATTAACCAAGAGTGTATATATATATATATTAATCTGTATACGTTTATATAGCCTGGGGAGAAGAAAATTACGTTTTCGGAAATAGAATTTCCACTAATTTCACGAACAAAATCGTTTTACGCGAAACAATTTTCACGTTTTCCTTCGACGCACCGTGAGAAAATAAGTCGAGTTATTTAATAATATAAAAATAATAAATTTTCCTGTTTTATAGAGAAAAATAATATCGAACGTAAATTCTTCTTCTTGTTATTATTATAAAGTAGATATGTTAGAATAATGATAATCTTTGATGGGGGGTTAAAAAAAAAAAAAAAAAAAAAACATATTCATCTTATCTTTCACGGCAAAGGAATAGATTTGAAACCACTTCGAAAACATACAGAGTAGTTCCATCAGTTTCTAGTAAATAGGATTTGTAAACTTTTCCCAGTAAATCGAACTGCAACTTCTTCGTAATAGTTAAGAGACTTTGCACTAAATCGAAAATTCAATATATGAACTCGTATTACAAACTTACTGCAAATGCAATTTGGTAGAATCGTCTTCCCTAAAAAAAAAAACCAATAAGAGGGAAGGGGGAAAAACACACATACAAGATACAAAATAAAATTTTCTTAAAAAAAAAAAAAAAAAAAGGAAAACGTAACAATAAGTCGTTTTCGGTTTACCGGGTTCGATTATATAGGAGAATTATATGAGAATTTACATTTAGATTGTGCACGGATAAACGATATTATAAATTATTGATATTTTAAAGAAATTTATTTATATGTCGTGTTTTAAAAATAAAAGAGAATGTTAGATGTGAATCAAACAAGTTGATCTATCCCTCCTTTAAACCGAAGACATAGATTGGGTGGTGTCTGAGGTTCACTTAAAACAACTACTGTTTTTTTGACAATGGTTGTTGACTATAAAAATAATCTCAGGAGTCTCCTTTCACAAATAGAGATTGTCATTTATGTCTTTGAACGTACGCTTTAAGAGTAAAAAATAAAATAAAAACGGAATAAGATCTTCTTAACTCAATAGTTATGCCGAGCTTGTTTATTATATTCTGTTGGGGGAATAGATTGGCGAAGAAAGATAAAGCAAAAATTATTATTATTTTTTTTTCTTCCTTCCTTTCTTCACTTTTGATAATTTTCTCCAGTTAATGAACATTAATGAATAGCGGAAGGTGGGCATTATCTTATGAAAGATACCAGTTTCGAGTTACAACTCGTCAACAGCTCATTAATTTAACAAAGTGAGAGAGTAGATGATTGTGATTTTTTTTTTTTCCTTGTGTATTCGTCGTTTACTGGTTCTAACTGAAGCAATATATCACCACTCTTGTCATCTCGGTATTCACTCAAGTGTTCGGCAGCAATTATGTTACTTTGATGTTCATTTACATCTGATGTTGTGCACCTTTGATAACCACTTTCTTGTACTATCGATTTGTTTCGACTCCTTTTGTCCGTATCGAAAGCCATTGACCTTCTAATTATTGTACTGTTTTATGAACTAGTTTCGAAAATAGATTTATCGAATTGGATCGGATTTGTATTTAAAGTAAGTAAGTTATAAAAGGAAGCTCATCACAATGGTTGAATGGATACAGCTTCTCGTACATCACGAAAATTTGTATGCAAGATGTCTTCAAAATTTAATTAAATTTTAAACTCTTAGAAACATTTCCCGAGGTAGTTTTATGAATTATTTAAATGTAGAAACTATTTTACAAGACTTAGTTTGCGGTGCGACTTACTCGACAATGCACTCTTACACCAAACGTGTCTTTCTATATAAGTTATATATATATAGATATATAGAGGTGAGTTTTATCCGCTTTAAAATTATTTGTAACGCTTATCAAATCCGAATTCCAGTATTCATTTCCACCTTTATCGATTCAGTATTTGACGTTTGACAAATGTGTCCCAAATCGCAGTCCAATGACCTAAAGCATTCTCCATAACTCTCGACCTTCTTCCTCGAACTTTAATTTACAAATTGGTGACGATTCTACCTCTTAAAATCGAATAAATATATAAAATATATTAAAGAATAACTGATCTATCTTTCTAACCGAAACAATTCCCTTTTATTTATTTTATTTTATTTTTTTTTTTTGCAATTTTATTCGACACGCCATATTTTTTTATTAATCTAAGTAGCCTCTGAATTATTTATATTTATACACTCGCGTGATTTTTTTTTCCTACTTTAATAATTTAAAAAAAAAAAAAAGAAAAGAAAATCGTAACGTTACCAACGTCGCTAAATTTAATTCTATTTATTTCATAATTTGATATCTTTCTTAATTTACCTAATTTCTGAAGACGAAAAATAAAATAAAATTGCATTTTTATATCGATTATAACTCGAAGCAACAAAAACTAACGTTAATTACTGTTTTAATAAAAATAATTCGTACGAGAAACGTTCTTCTTTTTTTCATCTCTTACTTTTTACTTTTTTTTTTATTATTTTCATCCTCTTCCTTCTTAATTTTTCTATTTTACTTATTAAAACACTATTCCCAATTTGCTATCTTATTTGTATGCAAGATAATGTCCTCTCTCAATTAAATATCCTCAAAGCTAATGAAAAGAATTTCCTGTAAGAATTTCCTGAAAAAAAAAAGAAAGAAGAATTAAAAAAAAAATGATGACAAATGAATTTTATTCAGTCACGTTTGGATAATTGCAAAAAAAATTAAAAAAAATTCTACTTTGCCAATTGTCGGACTCATTAATTATGATTGTAATCTTAAAATTAGTAGACAATTTTAAAAAGGAAAATATAAAGAGATGTTTACTTAAAATTTACTTCTGCATTAATTGATAACCATTCTCTCTCTTTCTCTTATGTAATTTTTATTTTGATTGTATGGCTTACTAAGATTAAATTGTTGTTGTTTATATATATATATATATATGTGTGTGTATGTGTGTGGGTGTTTGTTGTTGGCCAGTATTATATTAGATGGACCATCTGTGTTTCAGCTGCAATAGTTTTTATTCCATTATCTGTTTCTAGAAACCGGCGAGAAATAAATGAACAGCACAATGCACTTTAGAGAAATCTTCCCCCAATTACACAGTCTAGCGACGACATTGGTCTTTTTTTTTTTTTTTTTCTTCTTCTTCTTCTTCTTTTCTTTCCCTCTTTTTGTTTTTTACTTTTAAAACTTTTTCTATTTTACATTAACTTGTTTCCGATATGCCATTAAACATTCACTTCTGACACGCAGTATTTATATAAAGCGAACGACGAAACGTACTCGTATATAAAGCGAGTGACGAAAACTCTTTTATACTTTATTTATTAATTATATTAATGAATTATATATATATAAAAATCGTTTCCGGTTTCAATCCGAATAATGAAATTTCGAATTCGATAAAAACAACAATAAAGAAAAGCAAAAGAAAGTAATAGATTTATCTCGATGATAAATTTCTGTTTTTTCTTATGTGTATGTGTGTGCGAGGAGCTTTAAAAATGTCGAATTGTTGAAATCTTCTGATAAGGTATTCGATGATATATATATATATATATATTTTTTTTTTCTAAAGAATAATTCAAGAAAATCTAGATTCGAAGAGAAAATGATTAATGTTTAGAGAGTGAGAGAGACTGGACTTTCTTGTCGTGACTACTTTACAACAAACAATAATTCAACAGAAACAAACCGGAAAAAAATGTTATTTAATTACAAATTATATCCATTTATTATATTTTTAATTCTTTAAATTATCGTTATTATTATTAATAATAAAGTTTTGTCGCAAGTTATAAAAGTTAGAAACGAGTGATCATATTTTTCTCTAGTGCTGTTGTTTGTATATATATATATTAAATGCACAGAAGTCGAACAATATTTAAAAGTAGTGAGTAGTCTGTAATATAATATTTCTTTAGACAGTTTCGGTAGTGTCGATGCAAATGAAATCTTTGCTTATTCATATATGCAAATTTTCTTTTTCGTCTCTTAAGAAATCCATTCTAACAATCAGGAAATATTTCCACATTTAAACATGTTGAACTTTTTATGCGAGAAAAAATAAAATAAAATAAATATATATCGTCGACGTTCATAAATGTTATATATATTTATATAAATAAATTCTAAGTAATAACTGATTTATCAGAAATATCTCTCTTAATTTTAATAAAAGCGAAAACGTTGATCATCAATATGTCGCCATCTAGAGACTACAGAAAACAACAACAACACGTTACTAGTTAATAAATAAAAAAATAAATCGTTTAATCGATTCTTAATGTTTAAACATTTAATAAGATTAAAATCCTCAACATCATCTCGATTCTCTCATCGTTATTTTTGCAGATGGTTTATGGTTAACAACGTCGACTTTTTCTTGTAATTTTATTGCTCGTCTGACGAAGTTTCGAAAAAAAAAAAAATGTTATTTAAAAAAATAATAAATAAATAATTGATTAAATATATTTAGTGGAAAATATATGAGAATTTTTTTTTTATTTTTATTCTGCCTGGAAAAATAATAATGCGTGTTTTATTATCTGTTATTAATGCGATGGAATTATATTTCTAAACAAAATAAATAAAAAAAGAGTAAATTTATTTTCTGTTGTGTGTGTTGATTGTTTAAGAGAGATTTTTCGTAACAGTACAAACAGTTGTTGTTTATCTGTTATTATTATTATTATTATTATTATTTTTTATATTCACCTGAAGTTTTAAACGGTATTGTTTAGATAGCGATTACACTAACGTGTACTGTGCTACAACAACGTTATCGCTTAATACTGAGCTTAAGCGGTCAGTTCACCTGGGAATTCATATTGCGAGTACTGTAATGAGTATAATTCTATTTCTATTGAGAATAGCAATCCATGTAATTCGTCTAGACTAATGTCTGTCTGTTTAATCTGTACGATTTGTTTTACGTAATCTTTTTTTTTTCTATCTGTTTTATAAATAATAAATCTCATATCAAATAACTCGGCATTATATCTGTGTTATAAGATATATATATTTTTTATCCTTTTGTATATCTTTTGTCTTTACTCGATACAATTTTTTTAATTAAATTTTTCTAAAAAATATTTAATTTTATTGATAAATGCATACTAGCATACGTAGAAGAAGAAGAAGAAGAAGAAGAAAAATTCGAAAGGTGATATATGATGTGGGCCTATATAAAAATCGAATTTTGAAAATTCTGGAATCTTTAATAATTAATTTTTATACCACTGGTCGTATATATATATATATATTTTATATTAATTCGAATCGATTAAAATTTTTCGTCTTTCATTCTAGATAAAACTCGATTTATAAACGTCAGCAAAATTATGTTAATAATTTTAATATATTTCATTTTCTTCCAAAATTAACATTGAAAATCTATTTGGCAGATGATAGCAATATAAATAATTTATAATTTTTATCGAATTTTTTTTTTTTTTTTTTACTGTTTCGAATCAATTTTAAATTGTTGACACACACATAAAGTTTGCTAATGGACTGAGAACAACTTCCCTTCTATGAATTCTCAGGTGCATCGTTCGGTTCCAGGGAAAAATAAAAATAAAAATAAAAATTTCCATGCAAACGTTCAAAAATTTAAAATATCTTGCTGATTTAGATCAAAATTAAAATGTAAAAAATACAAAAAAGAAACCGTATCTAAAGTAATTTTCGAAGAACATGCTTCAATTTTATGGTTATTTAATCGTATCAACATGGCTGGTTAGAAACGTGGTGTAGCACTTCGTGTGTTTCTTTTTTTTTCTTTTTTCCACCTATGAGAGAATGTCCTCGTTATAATTTAACCATCATTGATCACAACATAGCAGTCAATAAAGATTAGCGCCTATGTAATACAAGCAAATCATTTTAGATCTAAGTAAACTCAGAGCGATGCCATTGTACTTTCTACTTTGCTGCTTATCTTACTATCGTCGCTAGATGAATAGAATTATCATCTAGTAAAGAATATTAGTATCAAAAAATAGCACAATATTTGATATATATATATAAAACTACGCTATCTGTTAACGAGTAAAACGTAGGCGTGCGTGTAATAAAACTATGTAAACATTAATACGATATGAATGGCAAATATTTTTACATATTTTAAAGAGCGACTATACTTATTAAACAAAAGCTTATTATAAGATAAAAAAAACCTTTATTTCTGTTGTATAAATCCAATGAGAGAAGCTGGCGATTGGTGATAAAGTTTGTTTTCCAAAGGTCGAACATATTCGACAGTTCCATCAAAAACGACACTACACGACTGGCATCAGAAAAATAGGAATAAAAAAACGATTTTGATTTTTGACTGCGTCATTAACTTGATAGACGTGGGCCATTGTGGAAATTGTAAAACGCACTTTTAAATCTGGAGACAGTTGACGCATTCGGTTGACTTGTATTTCTCCTACCGAAAACCAATATCCGGCAAGAAGAGAATTCTTCGAAGCAAGATCCACTGGGATTTAAAGAAAAAAAATATATATATACACAGTATACGTACTTTGTTTTTCTATGGGAATACTTTTTCTATTATGATGAATACCGATTCTATCGCTGCTTCGATTTGTCGTAGATTAACTATGCATGTTGTGTTAGATAAGAACGGCATCCTGGCTGTAATTTTGAAAATTCTTCTAGAATTGAATTGGAAATGAAGTGTTGATCTTCAGAAATTCTTTCAGCAATAATTTCGAAAAACGTAGTTGATACGATTTTTCGAATCATTATTTTTTTCAATATAGAATTCTTCAATACGGAAGTTACGGTCTTATATTCATTAAAAACTCTGTTATGTTGAATATAATAAAATTCCATCCTCTATCGTGTCCGAATTTTCTTCGTTAAGCATAAATTTCCCAGCCACGTAATAATAATAGACCATTAACATGAGCATTATCTTCATTCACTATGCACGAAGATTATCAACATGCGTGATGATTCATGCACCATGCATGAAGATTATTCTAATTCAAATTAGTAAATAAATAACTATGCAATGCCGTTCTAATCATGTATTCAAAATATTTTCCTGGAGTAGATGTGCATTAGTCTGCATTATCATACTAAGAGAAGAAAGAAGAAAAAAAAAACATCCTCTATCGTGTCGAATTTTCTTCGTTAAACATAAATTTCCCAGCCAAGTAAGACAAATAAACGTAATAATAATAGACCATTAACATGAGCATTATCTTCATTCACTATGCACGAAGATTATCAACATGTGTGATGATTCATGCACCATGCATGAGTATTAATCTTCATGCACCATGCATGAAGATTATTCTAATTCAAATTAGTAAATAAATAACTATGCAATATGCCATTATAATCATGTATTCGAAATATTTTCCTGGAGTAGATGTGCATTAGTCTGCATTATCATACTAACTGTAAGAGAAGAAAGAAGAAGAAAAAAAATTCAGTGATAAAATGCAACGGATGTTATTTTCTATAAATAAATAAATAAATAAATAAAATATATATATAACGAAAGATGGAAAAAAAAGAGAATCATAGCTTTCAAGTTTGTTTTCTTCAGTTCTGATATTGATTTTCTTTAAATGGGAAAAATCGTTTTAATGAGACCAGACAGGTATATTTATTTAATAAGAAGAATTTCTGTAGTAGAAAGAGACATAAACGAAAACAAGATGATATCTTTTTAGTTAATAAGATTATAAAGAATAATGATAAATAAATTAGGCTAATACACAAAAGTGAATTAATTTATAATGCGATTAAGTTCGGAATTTTTCTTTGTGTACTTTCGTTTAAACATCTGTAACGATAATTATTGTACTGATTTTTCAAAATACAAGATATAATTTGTCAAAATTAAATTTTAATTACACTGATAAGCTTCGTTTGCCATTTGGGATGGAAGTTGATTAAGAAAATAAAAAGGAGGAAAAAAAGAAAAAAAAAAAATTCCATTTCTCAATTAGTTTAGATTAATAGAATTAATTCTACATGCATTTTTTTTTTCTTCGTTTAGCTGTAAAATAAATATTTTCTCTTTGTAACGTTTTCGAATTAAAACTCTATTTGAAGTATTATTATTTTTTAAAAATATATATTTTTTTAAAGAATGTTTACAGTTTTCAGTGCTTTCAGTAGTTAAAAGTAATAATCCAAACCGCGGTAAGCCGATTACTGCTATTGTTAGAACGCAATATCCCATATAACAGAAACGTTACAAAGTATAAAAATACACGTTTAATTACGAAATTTTAATCAAAACATGTGTGTTTAGCTATATATATAATTAAATTCTTTATTTTTAATAATTAAAATTAAAAAAAAAAAAAAAAATTATCATGTTTAAGTTACGAAGTGCAGTAGCAGAACGATTCCGGCTGATACACCCGACAAATTTTCATTAGTCTGAATGCGACGGCACTAAATTTGGCATGAGAGTCGCCACCTCGTATCTAAATTTAGAACTAATCCATTAAACCGATGCAATTTACCTCTAATTATTCTTAAATTGCGTAAAATAATATTGTTAGTACGAAACTGTATGCATAAAAATTACATTAGGGAAGTTTGCCACAATAATTCATATTTTTTTTTTAATGAAGTTGCAAAATTCGATTTACATTCGTGTTAAAAATTTAAATTATGGTAACTTGTATAAAACGAATAAATGATTTTCTTGTTGATATTTCTATCATCGTTATATATATATATTAGATGACAAGACTTGTTACCTGTCTCAGTTTTACTTGATACCACGTAGGAAAAGTGCTTTTTTATGCCTGTTTATTATAACTGGAGATGATTATAATGAATATATATATTTTTTATTAAAATTCGCAGAATATAATGTAAATCGAAATTAGAAAAAATATTTATATGCAATTTAAAAAAAAAAAAAAAAAATTAGAATTATCTTTTAAGAAATTAAATGATATCTTTGACAGGTATCATTTAATCTTTAAAAGCAATTTGATGTCGGATAGGAATTTATTTTTTATGTTTTTTTTTTTTTATCAAAAATTGCGATATATATAAAAAAAAGCTTAGTTTCAAATTTAATTCTTTTTAAAAATAAACTTTTAGCATATTTTTCATTTTCGGTTGAAATAAATTTAAATTAAAAATAATAATAATAATAAAAAAATTGTTAAAATTTCGGGTGTGTATATATTTGAATGAAATTATTTTTTTAACACACATATATTATATTCTCAGTTGGAGTTTCGAATATAAGTCGACAACAATGAAGATTTTCAAGCAATTTATTTCCGATACTCCTCTAGTGAATATCCTCTGAATATCTCTGGTGAATCGCCGAATCGAGTGATTAAATATTTGACTAATTCTTTTGGCAATCGATATCGAGATCTAAATTCGATATCATCTAGCGATTCTAAATCATTCATGCGATTTGTAAATAATCTACCTGGCCGTTTTTCCAGTCTCTCCAGTTGTTCTAATAGCATTAGTTCGTCAATCTCGTAAACGTATTCACCTCAAGTATAAATTCCTCGAGATAACTTTTCGCAATGCTAAACATTAATAAATTATTTTCGAATATTAATTCTACACATATTTACTATCGATTTACTTAAAATCGCGATAAAAACTTATAGAAATTGCATTAAAAAGTTATCGAAACATTAATTACAAATACGATTTTCGTATGAATTATCCATGCGTTATAATCTAGGAAATTTTTCTGTTAATTTTTGCTGTTTGAACTTTATGGTTTAAAAAATTGTCGGCGGAAATAATTCTTTTATATCGCGATGTTTTTATTGTTTGGATCTTCGCCCACAACAAGAATTTATGTGCTGTTTTATGATTATGTCTAAGTATTTTAAAATTTAATAAAAATAGTAACTAAGTTCGAATTTAGTTTCATTGTAAATAAATATAAATTGTTGGAAAACATTTTTTTTATTATTATTTTTTTAATTAATATTTGATTTATGTCATACAAACTTGTTTTTTTTTTATTAATTGAGCCATTTATTTTGAAAGTGGTGCAAGTCATCATAGATTGAAATTATTTTTAACCGAATATATAGATGTTACGGCAGAATTTAGTTCTGGTTATTGTATGGTGAAACCGATGTGATGGTTTTACATCATGTCTGAAACGTAGGATGTGGCGTAGGAAACTGTGAATTGGTTAAGTTAGTATATGCTGGATCAGATTTACAAGGAATGCACCATATAAAATGTTATACAAAACTTCGATGGAACAACATGCTGAATTTAAAATTATCGATTTATCACCACAACGAGGAAGACCAACTAATTTCGGAAATATAAAATTACCTT
>WUQG02421329.1:0-15158 GCA_011317285.2 Androctonus mauritanicus | reverse complement strand
CGGGTCCTCCAGAGTGGAAAGCCGAAGCGTTCCACGCAGTCAATCTAGCCGACTTTTATGCCCCTTTTGAATCAGGAAGATCACGGGGCTAGTTCCAACCACGGGCTGCACCCATATCATGGGCCGGATAGTGAAGAATGAGAATCGCAGGGCGGGGCCCAGAACACCGAAAAAACTTTTCAGGAGATGCCGCCACGTGAAGCGAACCCGGGTCCTCCTGGGTGGCACACCGACACGTTACCACTCGGCCATCCGGCCATCGGTGCAGATATATTGTATTAGGATCTAATGCTTAGTAACCCAATTGATTGGCATCACCCATTGACAAAAATAACATTCTTATAAGACTTTTCCTTCTTTTTTTCTGGATTCTAACGCTGGTCCTGTTTTTCCAAATCTGACTACCCGCAATATTAAAACCATGATGGTGTCGGCCGTCTTTCATTAATCTATTAATCCATCATTATTGCATATGAATCATAAAGTAATATCTTGATCTAAATATATCAATCTCTTTTGCTATCTAAATGGAACTAGAAAATGATATGTCATGGTCATCGTTGGTCATCATATAATATAAATCATACATCGAAATATAGGAAGTTCTGTTATCAGAATGAAACAAATAAATGAGCATTTAAATTTATTATATATTTTATTTTAATTATAGTTATGTAACGCTGGCATTATTTCAATATTCGGCTGAATGGTCGTTTAATAAAACGCTGCCTACAAACTGAAGGACCCAGGTTTAGTTTTTAAGTCCCAAATCTGTTAAAATATTTTTAGAAGGAATCCTT
This sequence comes from Androctonus mauritanicus, assembly GCA_011317285.2. NCBI lineage: Eukaryota > Metazoa > Arthropoda > Arachnida > Scorpiones > Buthidae > Androctonus > Androctonus mauritanicus. The sequence continues at coordinate 14,358 of WUQG02421329.1, read as the reverse complement.
CATTTGTGTGGGTAGGCTTGTGGCTGAGACTAAATTTGCTCCACCACTTAGTAACCAATAGATGGATATTATCCAACTTATGGATCCAAAAGAGTATCCAACAAGATGGAAATCGATATTAAATATCGATTTAATATCGAAATTATCGATATTAATTTCTAGGTTTTATCTAGGAAATAATTAATTATTTCGAATTATTATGGAATTTTAAAACAGATGCAGTTATTGAATTTCAGTTAAAAATAGATTTGTATTTTTTATTTATAAGGAAATTTCTAAAACTTAAAGAAGATTATATTCCTAAAATTATATTGTATTTTCAAGGCATAGATCTAGAATAAGTTGGTTCTGAAATTAAATTATGATGTCATAAATTGACCATAGTTAAAAGTGATTTACATGTGAAAATTAACACTACTTGATACTAAAAATTTTTATATTCATAAGATTCACAATTACTTTGCATTTTCATTATGAAGATGTATATATAGATATACGATACTATAAAAGAATAACTATTATTAGCGGACATTTTATAATTTCGATCTATAAATTACTGAATTATTTGTAGAAAATAAAAATATGTTAAAATTCTTTCTAGTTTCTCTTATTTATGATATTCTAATCTAATGAGATTGATGAAATTTATAAATGTATCATGAATTATTGAAATTAATACTATTAAATTTTGTATTCTCTACTTACAAACTGTGGAAATTAATTATCAGTTTTAATTTCTTCCGAATAAATTTTGAATATGCGATTCTTACTTAAAACACGTTCGAATAATACGAACGGTTATTGATGTATATACCTTTGATATGTCTCTTAATATAATGAACATTATTGGATATTTGTTCCATATATATCGATGACGTGTTCCCATATACGACCATATTGAATGTATAAACACAACGCAAACACCTAATCTGTGGCAAACACATTTTGACGTATTATTTGCCTTGCAATGTTTTTGTTAAATAGTATAAAATATTAGCAAAATATTTAATCACAATGCTGAAAAATTTTTCATTTTTATAAAAAAAATTAAATAATTTTGTATGGACCTAATATTTTTATGTCTTAGTAATATAACTTTGAACAACTATGTAAACAATAATATATTGAAAGAAAAAAAAGATAAATAAAGTATATATATTTAGCCTATTAGATTAAAACCGATAGCATATAGATAAAAATATATTCGTATATCAGCGAAATATGAAATTTTATTCATACGGCGTCATAAATATAAAAGAAAAACGTAATTAAGAAAACAACTGCTTTCAATATATAAATATAGTTTATTTATAAATGATTTATGCAATTGGTTGCTAATTCTTATGTCTAATTTATTCATAATTACATAAAATACATACGCAGAAAAAATTCTGATCTTCGCAACTCAATATATCCAAGTACAAATAAAGTCGACAATACTCCTGTCTTTTTTCTCACGAACAAAGAAAAAACCCAGTGTGAAATTTAAAAAAAAATCATATTTCGATATGAAATGTAACGAAATATCGTTATGCAAAAATCTGATCTTACAATATGAAGTATTGCGTAGCATCAAATCATATTTCGGAAACACTAGAAAATCGCTGTATCCATTTTTAACAATGAATGAGATCGAAATACATATCCAGTGTTTGTTTTTTTTTTGTTGTTTACAAGAGTAAGATATTAAGTTATGGATTTGATCTATCGTATCAAAACCACGTGCTTAGTCAATACCATTAAAATAACATAGAGTAGTTTACGTGATAAAGATCTACTTAAGTAACACGCAAGATTTTTTTTTTATAATTAAAATATTTTTTAAAGATAGAAACGAAAAATATCGGATATGGATGTATAACACTGAGAAGCAGATGTTTCTATGTAACTAAAGAAGAATTTTACCAATCGGACACGCTGTTTTGGCGTTATGGAAAATAATGTTTTCGCGTCGTTTCCATTTACGCGCACTTTCATTAAACATACATTAACGGAATTATTGATCGCAATCAATCGATTTTCGATATTATTTACCAACTCTCTTGAATCTACTAAGAGAACTTGGTAAACTATAAATTATCATCGATATAGTTTACACAATAAACGAACTTATCGATTTAAAAAAGTAAAAAAAAAAAAAAAAACAATTTTATGAATATGGACAAAAATTCTACGTAGTCTCAATCTATAAGCAATTTTCTCTTGTAGATAAAAATTTATCAATAAAGGACAAAAATATATTCTTCAATTGTGTATATAAAATTTAATTAAGTGTTAGTTAGACAGAACGATTAGAAGAGCCTTTTTTTGTATGTTTTCCCCAATTTTAAGTTGCTTAAATAAAACAAAAAATGATTTTAACTTAGTTATTATAAAGCAAAAATTTCGGATTATTTAAAAGTAATAAAACGAATAATTTTTCTTTGCAAAACAAAAAAAAAGCACGCGAATGATTAAAATTATATCTAAAGTTTAGCGCCTATTTACTACTCAATGTAAACACTAAAGTCACAAGACACGCCTATCAACAACAAAACTCTCGAAGCATTGCCTAGATTGTTCACTACACTACTATAATATTAAATTCTGTATACGAAACAATCTAGAAATTATTTTTAAGAACAAATTCGTTACTTTCTTATTAATTTAATGGTCTATTGATTACGAATAGCATTTCTTCTCGGATTCGTACAAATTCCCATTTGTTTTGACGTTCCTTGTTTCTACGGTTGACGTCCCCGTCGTTTCTAAACATTGAATGGACGCCATTACGGTCGTCGAGCGAATGATTAGTATAATTTCATTGACATAGTATCTTCCGGTTTTTAACTAAATAATTATGTGGGTTGATAGATTATATTCGTATTCGTTTAAACGTGAGTAAAATGGATCATTATGCCAACAAAAAAGCTATATGTTCCGGCCAAAAGCGATCGTATACTGGATCAAGTGTCGTGTTTACAATCTGAACTGAACATGTCATCCATTATCCGAACTCTTTAAAACAATTTTAAGAAATTGGTTTCCATCATATTAAAGATTATGACGTTAAGATGAAGATGGTAAGTTTATCTAACGCATTTAAATTGGTTACTATGCACCAACTGTCATTTTTCTACTCCACAAGGCTTATGTTTTGATCAAGATCTGACTACTATTAATGATCGTATCCTACTTTGGAAGGTTCAAGAAAAATTTAGTTATCTTATAAAACATGATCTGTCTTTACTAATATTCACCATGACATTTAATTGAAATATAAATGCAATTATACATAAACGATCGGAATTACAGTACATCAACTTGTCAAATTTATTAAAACACTTCCCTTCTGTTAAGGTTATCATTATTATGTCACGATAAGGTTAACAGAGTTTAAAAGATATAGCCTATAAGGTCGTATAATAAATATTCGCGTTAAAAATTATTATAACCTATGTTTAAATTTGTATATAACTGATATTTCTAACTGCTGTTGATCATCATTACTAAGCCTTATTCGCAGTATCAGACATTACAGCAACCATCAAATAAATACAGTATTTTGGTTATAACTGAACTTTTTATAAAATTAGAATATTTCATATTGAATCTTATACATTTTAAACAAATTTTGCGATCGGTGTTATAAATGGACTATAACATGATTTCACCACAGCCTAATGTTTACAATTAGAGTTTACATTATTTTCAGTGATTTATTCCAATAGTTTAAACTTGTATAATATTTTTACGTTTAAAATTTTCTCAAATATCGATAATTGAATAAAATAGTAAGATTATAGAGTATCTGTTAAATTAGTATAATAGAATTTTTTAATGAAGCAAATAATGGTATACCCAAATAATACAAAAAATGAAATAGAAGTTTATTATATTCATGAGTCTCTAAAATCTCTTCCTTACTATATTTTAGATTTTCAAAAGTCAGCATCAAATACATTACTCATATAACTGGTATTCTTATAGGTTAGATTTATTATAAATTCTGTTTTAACAGATAAAGTTTGAGATTACATAGAAAATTATTTAATACTAAATTAAAATTGTAATTTATTTGAAATTTTTTATAAATGCCGCAATCAATTTAAAAATCTTCAAATATACAAAAAAATCACAATGAAAAACGCTTAAAATACATTATTTAAAAACATAAATATATATTTGGTAATGTTTTATAAATCTAGTAATATCATACATAATTTTTCAATTAAATATATGTATCAAATATTCATATATAACATAAATTTCAAATATAAATTTGATAAAAATAGATAAAAAAATTAACATATACATATAATTTTATCTAAATTTCTAAAGTTACACTTTTCAATAATTTTTTGTTTTTCTGTAAATTTTTGACATCATCTTTTTTAAAACATTATTGATTTAATTTCTAGTTACTGCAGTGTCAATGTATTTATAATTTATAATACATTTTCTTTAATTGTTTGAGAAAAATTAATATAGTTCTATATAGATTACAATTATCAGTATTCCAAACTGTGATTTCTTAAATTGGTAGGCTATATGAAATGATATGAGCTTATTCACCAAAGCCATTGTTCACTTTTATTCTGTAATATATGTTGTTAGTAACTAATTTATTATACAATATTTTGGATATTATATTCCTAAATGTTTATTTGACCTTGAAAATAAATAAATAAATAAAATAATTTTAATGATAATTCTCATAATTCCATTGAATATTGTTTAGATTTAGAAGACTTGTCAGGTTTATGTAATGATATCAATTATTTAGAAAAGGTATCTGTAATATAAAATTTATAATAGAATAAATTTTTATGGAAACCTGAGAAACTGATTTAAAAAAATCATGAAGAATTTTTTAAAGGATTATCTGGAAAATAGTTGAGTTATTATAATAATTTTATTACCATTCTTTTTGTTCGTAAAGTTAAAAAACAAAAAATTTTATTATTATTTATTAGATAGTTAAAATTTAATTAAAATTCAATAAAAATTTTTTTATGCATATATTTTAAAAATATTGCATGTCAGCATGTAAAGTGATGTAAAATGAATGACATAAAAAATAGAAATCTGGAGTTTGATGATTCCTATAAAGTGAATAAAAATTTGTTTCTTAATATGATCATGAATAAAATATTATTAATATTTCTTGTGATTTATGTGAGAAAAGAAAGTCTATTTCTACTGTGATATTTTATTTTATAAGTTTTATATTAGTTTTCTAATCATTTAATAGTTCTCTTATAATTTTGGTTGAGCATTTTCCATCTGCTACTTATATTTATTTTAATATATTATTTTTTCTTTAAAAATATGAATACATTCTTTATTAATTCGCTATCTTTCATCATTTGTTTTATTTTTTTATTTCTCTGATAACTTTATTTCATATTGCCTTACCTAATTTAATTTAATTTTTATTAAATCAATTAAATATTTTTTACATCTTATTTATAGTAATATTGAGATTACAAACATTTAAGATTATTGCCTAAATTAATAATCAGAATCTACAAATGAGCTATTATAGATACTAAGTTTAGTCTTCATAACAGATTTATTCTTTTTAAATTTGTATATAGTGCATTAACTACCTTAAGATTTCATTTTTAATTCAAAGATATTGTTTAATTATATATTTTTTAAAAGTTTTAATTTATCATATATAATAGTGCATATTTAGAAAATATATTTCTTTAGATATTACTTTCATTTATTATTTCTGTCTCAGCTATTATTTAAGAATTCCATATTTGATTACCATTGTTTTCACAAATTGTAATTCTTTTAAATAAAATCTTAAAAAGAGAGATATAAACAAAATCTGTCAAAGAGACAAATTTGATGTTATTTTTTTTTAATTTCATTTAGAATAGTCTTTGTTCTGTCAAAGCTGATTGTACTACAGTTCAAAAGCATTATAGATTTTATATTTCAGATATTTATATGCATCATTAAAAAAGTGTTTATTGTTTCTATATAGATTCATCTCATATAAGTTAGGCTTTGGACCTATATGTAATGGATTTAATAAATATTATATATAATAGTATACTATATCACTTTGTATTGTATTACTACATACATGATTCAAATGTTTTTTTTATGAATGTTTATCATTTATTTATTGAAATTAATGTTCATATTTTTGATTATTTTGATATTTTGTATTTCAAAATTACTCCCAAACCCAGAAATTTGTTAAACTTGGATTCATAAACCAAGAACTATCTATAATTACAATATTTGTCACTGTTATTTACTTATTTTTATAAAACTAAGAATTTTACAGATAAACTTGCACTAACTTAGATATAACTAACTACAATGTTAGAGTAAGTATTATGAGCCTTTTTCTATACTGTATTTCTATACTGTGTTTATAGGCTTTCAGTCAGTTGTTCATTTATAACTTTTAATTTTACCATATAGAATTGCAAAGAATATAAAATGGTAAAATTAAAAAGTTATAAACGAACAACCAACTGGAATTTTATCAATAACATGGGAAGCATCATAAAAAAAGGCTAACAACATCCACTGTAGCACTGTAATTAATTATATATAACTTAGTGTATATTTATATGTTAGAAAGTTGTACTTTTATAGAAATAAATAAATAAATAACAGTGACAGAAATTATAATTATATAAAAATTTATGAAAGCTAATATAATATAAGACTCTAAAAATTTTAAATTATAAAATTGTTGTAGAACATCAGTGATCTAAGAACAGTTTTGAAAGTCTTTATTCTATTTATTAACTGTATAATTTAGTTATTAATGTGAATATCTATTTCTACAATACAATAAGTTGAAGAGATTATATTATGACTAAAAATGTTTCATTAATTAAATATTAAAATTTTTTATTGCTGTAATAGTGCTGATTAAAAACATGTTCTGTGATTCCATTTTTTGTCTCTAATAATGACACCTATGTAACAAATGGTTTCTTTCTGTTTTTTTTTTAAAAGACTAGAATAGACTTCATTTATTTTAGTTTTTAACTCTGGTTTCTATCATTAACTAAAATATAGTGATGATAACTAGAATGCTTTATGTTTTAACCAATTGATATAGTGATGAGATGATAGAAGGAAATTATGTGATTCATTCCAAATTTCGGCATAAGATGTCTGATTTTTAAATAAAAGAACTAAAATATATAATAAATTTTTATATATATTTAAGATTTGCAGTAACCTGGAAGAGAAATAGGTAGAAAACATGTCTACTTCTCTTTTCAAATTCTAATTTAGCTACACAATGAGAAATGCAGTCTATAGATTGGGCCATTTTGATCATGCAATCATATATATTAACACACAAGAATATGTATATATATATGTGTAAGAACATTCATTTTATTGTTAAGTTATCCTATTCATTGTGAATGTATTATTATATATTTAACCAAACATTATATAATGATACTAAATAATATTTAAAATTTACACAAAAAGCAATTAATGTATACAAATTATTCCTTTGTTTCAATTTTAACTTCTTCTCTGTGGTCACTCACTTATTGCCTGCAGCATCATGCCAGCAGTTTTCTGTAGTTGAGCCTAATTGATATTCAGAAATTTATAAAATGTCATATCTTGATTATTTGCTGTTGAAAATATCTGAAATTTTTGTTACTTTTTACTTATAAAATTATGATTATTTATTTATTTAAAGACGTATTCATTGTATATATTATTCTAAAGTTAATATACCCTATTATTTTTTTGTTTTATTTTTTTAGGTATTCAGTAAAACTATTACTTCTCTCTGATAACTGTGTCCCTTCCTGAATAAAATAAGCCATAAATGATGTATTTCTGTCCATAGTTTGATGTAAAATCATTTTTAAGTAAATCAATAATGTTATCTAAATTTTTTAGCAAAATTATTGATGTATATTCCTTTATAAAAAAAATGCTTAAATTTATATTAGACATCATTTTTAAGCAATTATTTACATTAAGTTATATATGTACTTAACATTTTGATAGTTTTTTGTTTTATTTTGCAATAATATTTTTCTATAGAAATAATTTCTAAAATATAGGAGATTCTCCTCCTATAATAACAGATATAATCTTAGTTTTTTAGTTCAGAATATACTTTTTCTGCCAATAAGAAACAGTACTGAGCTTAGTAGATGGAATAGAAATTGGAGGGAATTGGCAGGCATTCTTAACTAGCATGCATGTCTATTTAAAAATAAAAAATAATAATAATAAAATGGGAAAAAATTTTTATGAATTGGTATTTGATGATGATAAATATTATCTAAAATATGCAGTAATTACATTTCGAAAAGCTTTTTTAGATTAGTGCAAAATAATTTTTAAAAATCATGATCAATCATTCCATTCCAATGCCCTTTATTTATGTCAACTGTTGTTAATAATTTAAATGCCAATGGACATCCTGGGGAGTGTCCATAAACTATGTCACACTACAGGATGTCCATTTTGAAATGGGTGGATTTAAATTTTTGTGCAAACTCAAAGTATGCATAGGAGCTAGATTTTATTACTGCTATCATAAAGTATAACTCAGAGTTTTTGGACAAAATAATCAGCAGACTTCCACGTGATTAAAATCCATCCATTTCTGGCAGACAATATCTAAGCAGCACTTAATTTCCCATCAAGTATTAGCCAACATATATGCAGTTACATTTGAGATGGTGTCACAGTAATTCATATATGCAGGGTTGCAACGTTGGGAACATTCTTTGCCTTTCATATATCCCTTTACAGAAAAGTCTAAGGATTTGATGTCCAGAGAACAAGGAGGCCAAGGTATCAGACTACCAACCTGATCCACCAATCTGGGAATAACAAGGGGATCACAAGCACTACACAGCAGATGAGTAATAACACTTAAAAAGTCTTTAATGCTAACGTTTTCAGTATACAAGATACTATCATCAGACATTAAGAACAACAAAATCATTAAAAATTTTTAATGATTTTGTTGTTCTTAATGCCTGATGATACTCATCTGCTGTGTAGTGCTTGTGATCCCCTTGTTGCTAATAGAGTTTAAAGCAATTTCTATGTCTTCCTTTACAATCTGGGAATGTTTGTTCATTACTATATGCACTTGCAGGCTTCAATGTGGCGGTGCAACATCTTGCTGAAAGATGATGTTTGGCTGGAGATTGACAATTTTTGGGAATGTGCATTCTTCCAGCATATTCAGGTAGACATTATCAATAATGGAAGCTTCTGTGAAGAAAAACAGGCTGATAATGGAATTCTTCATAAGCCCACACCACACATTCAACTTTGGACTATTTTGAATGTGCTCTTAGACAGTATGGGTTTTCTGAGCCTCAAATGCATACATTATGTCTGTTAACTTTCTTGGACACATAGAAGGTTGCTTTGTCTGAGAACAGAAGACTATTCAGGAACTGAGAATTGAGATTATTTAGAACATCAGCAGTGAAATGTTAGTGCCATGCTTTATCATCTGAATTCAGTTCATGCGGAATTTGATCTTGTAGCCATATAAACATAAGTGGTGCTGCACGATCCTTTGAAGTATTGAATGAGGTATCTGCAATTGACATGACATATGCCGGAGGATTTCCTTGGACTCTATGTAAAGATTTCATAGATCTGGTTCACCTTTTCTTCTTTATGCTATTTCAGCCACTCCCATGTTGTTTCTGTACACTTCCTGTTTCCTTAAATGTCTTTGTCCAGGGCAAAAGCATATTCTGTTTTGGGCACTCTTCTTGTACACATGTCTGAAGTTTCTTTGCACAGCTACATAATGATTTTACTTTGCTGAACCACAATACAACTTGCGCTTTCTCCTGCATCATTGCCATTTTTGGCAAAACAACTACAGCACTACTACTGGACTCAAGATGTTGATCTTTAAAATTCTGTCTGAATCATGATCATATGCTGCCTTGTGGTGCTGAGCATTTTTTGATATATGCAATAGGTGAATTTTAGCATGTGATTGAAATCCAATTCAATTTTCAAAAAATCCCATTTCAAAGGGAACACCCTATATTTCAAATGCTGCTTGAGCTTTTCCCTCTTGTTCACAATTTTCATTACATTACGCTTAACTCTTTTTAATTGTATTGTTACAAATTTGAAAATTCTTCCATTTCTACTTAAATTTTTTTCCTCTGATTTTTCATAAAAATAAAAATATATATATAATATATATCTTCTAAGATGTATATATTGTAGAGTAGTTTTAACATTGTATAGTTATATTTTATCATTTATGCAAAGAAACTGAAGATGAATTCATATCCTGAAAGCATTTAATTTAAATTTCATAGTTTGTCAGTTGTTGGAAGCTGTTTTATATTTGTGTTAAAAACACCAAATTTAATATTTAATATATTTTGTTATAAAATAGTAAAATAGAAATTACACTGATACTTTATTACAAAATACTGTATTCTTTAATTTCTAAATAAACCTTCAGACAAATGGATATAAATGTCTTAGAACAAGATATATGTCTGACATTTTATAATAGGCTTGGCCAAGTGCTACTTATGGGCTACTTCTTTTGTATGGCATGCAAGTTGATTTTTTTATAACATACAATTGAAAATCAAATTGTTCCCTAGATAATCTGTAGAGTAATTTGGGTTGAGCAGGACTGTTTTATAAGGAGATATATCGATATTTTCATATTGGACATAATTACAGTGACCATATTTTTTTAGAGAAAATAAAGGACAAATTAAAAATTATTTCATAATAATAAAAAGCAGGTTGCATTTATTTATTTCATTAAAACTGAAAAGTTTTATAACATTTATTATAAAAAATAATAAACAATACCAATAATAAAAAAAACAATATAATGAGCAACACTATGTTTTAAACTATCATATTATTACTTTAAAAAATTTAATTTTTATATTTTTTACTAGAATGAACATTTTTTAGTAAATCAGGTTTCTGTTTTAAAAATTCACAAAACTATACACATCATGTCAAAGTTACATTTGGTATAAATACATGCTTTGAATGTTTCGACTTTTAATTGGCTTTTCTCAATTGTCCACATATTTACTAATAAACATATCTGTTCAGTGGGGGCATTAGATCATGGGAGACAGAAGTAAAATTCGACAATTTTTAAAATGTTTTTAAATGATATGTATTTGTTTATAAAATATTTTAAAATTCTAACCATCTACATTAGTAGTACTTGTCATTTTGTAACCATTCTTTGATCCTTTCACAGGTAGAACACAGAAACAGTACACTGTCTGAGAAAATGACTGTGTCATGTTTCTGTGGACAATCTGTTATGCCCTAATATTCAATATACTATTTTAATTCACAAAATAAAGGATAAAATGTTCATTTTAGAAAAAAATAAATCTAAAGGACAGAGAAGTGAAATAAAAGACTGTCCTCTTAAATAAAGACCATATGGTTACCATAGTTATACTAATAAAAGATATTCAGAAAAACAATTATACTTGCTATAATTGTTTTTCTGAATATCTTTTATTAGTATATATTCTAATAAAAGATATTTACAGTATATATTCTTCTACTGTAAAATATATTCAGATGAATATATTTTAAAGTATATATTTACTGTAAAATATATTCATCTGAATATATTTTACAGTATATATTCTGGTGATTATGATAAATGTTATGCAGACTGCAATAAAGACCATAAGGGCACTGCAAATTTGAGACTATGATTTAGATGGTTAATAGGATTTAATGAATGAAGATATTCTCCATTATTGATGACAATTTAAATCCTCATTATACAGATATATCTGTGTTTAATGTTTTAAAATATTTTTGTTTGGTAATTCATTAAAACAATGTTGAAACCATGGAAGATCTAAAAAACAAAGTTAATTTCAAAAAAGTCTAATTCCAGATATAAAATATTGATTAATGTGACAGACAACATTCAAAATCAGGAAATATTAGCTGAAAAAATATTGAAAGTAATCATGACAAAATAAAACTTGCTATAAATAATGAATTTGAAGTGAATGAAACTCAGAGAAGACAAATCTTTTATTGAAACAAATATTAGCCTTAAAAACAATGGTGGAAAATGAAATTCCACTGAAAGACAAATATTCTGTTTAGAAACTATTCAATTTAAACAAATTGTGAGAGAAAAAACAATCAAATGGGAAGACGAATATTCTGTTGAACAAATATTTATTTCACCAATATACAGCAGTTCTGGTGGTTATATATATTGAGATAAATTAGTTTTATTGATATTTCAAGTTAAATTGGATTTTTTCTACAATGAAATATAAGACATTTAAAATTGAAAAAATGATAAAAATGGAGAAAATATGTTTTAATTCTATTAAAGTAAACATTATTATTTTTTAATAGTTCATTTTTATTTTATTTTCACTGATATTTATTCAGAGATATTAAAAATACAGTGATAAAGAATTCTCTGACATATTAAATGGCATGACATGCTAGTTGTAATCACCTGTGAATTATTTCCCAGGAAATTTTTCATCTACCTAGGTCTGAAGTGCTTTGTATTGTCTAAATAATTTAGTTGATGAACTAATTAGAGAAATTACCTAAGATTGTAGTTGTTTTTGTATGAGTGAAGTCATTTTTAGAGTTTTTCAAATTTATCTAGATTTTTTTAGCAATTATACTACAATAATTCACTTTAGAAAATTTTATAAAGTTTATTTTTATAAATGATTGTCTTTCTTCTTCTTTTTCAACTGTTTTCAGTCCATTATTAGGTGAGTCTCCCAAAATTTTTCTATATTCCTCTGTCCATGGCTTCCCTCATCCAATATATACTTGTGATTTCCATTTTCTCATCATACCATCTTTTCTTTGCTCTCTTTCTAATCCAATGGTTCCCAACCTTTTTTTGGCCATGCCCCACCTTAGCATCTCTAAAATCCTGATTCCTCCCTTTGATATATAATTTTTTTATTCAAAAAATGAATTCCTATTCATGTGGAAAAAGCCTAAAAGGCCATTAACTTGATCTAAACAAGCTTCTAAAGAACATAGCATTCATGAAAGAGAAAAATAAAAGAACGAAAGGACAATTGAAGTACTAAGGAAGAAATCACTAAGAAAGTATTTAAAAAATAATATGAAGGGATTTGTATCAAGACTCTTCAGTAATAATAATAACTACATGTGCACACTAGATATTTTTTTACTTTCTTCTAAGACCGCCAGACTTATCTTAATCAGAATGTATATGGCGGTCAGCTGATGACAATGGAGAAGTAAAAAGTATAGGTTCTAACCACTTCTCTCGATTAGTGGGCTCTCTCCCTCTCCACTGTTACCAGCTGATCACTGTATACATTTTGATTTTAAATTAAAAAAATGTTTGTTGCAGTATATATTTATATACTGTATATGAGACCCCTAGAATCATAAGGTATGCAAAAAATTCACTGTTAATAATTCATTCTCGAATTCTCTCCCTTAAAAATCAAATTCCCCCCTTATGAGGCATGCACCTCATGTTGGGAACCACTGCTCTAATCCTTCTGTCTTCTAGCAGTGTCCCTTCTATAGTGATTTTGATCCATCTGTTCTATCTGGCAATATGACCAGCTTACCTCCATTTAGAATATTTATATGAATAATTATGTCTTTGTTTATGATTTTACATCTGTTTTTATTCTGATCCAAGAGTTAATCTTTCTGTCTCTAAGTGTCAATCCCATTATGCTTCTCCCCATTCTTCTCTGGGTCATCCTCAGTTTTTGTAACATTCATTCAGTCAAAATCCAGGTTTCACTCTTTTTGATTATACTGCAAATATTATCTTTAAGACTTTGTACACAGCACTACTGCAGTAAGATACTAATACTCTTTATTTTTTTAACATTTTTGATGCTACATTGCATCCTTTTCAGGCTAATTTCAACGAACACAAATATAGAATAAACAAACAAAACAGAACAGAACAATTTAAATAAAGGTTACCATAACAACCTTAATGGTTGCAGGAATACAAAAATTTTAAAATTATAATTTCAAATTATTTTCAAATCAAATTAAAATCAAAAATTATAAATTAAAATTATTTCAAAACAGTACTTCAATAATTAATGAAAATTAACACTACCTTAATCTAAAAATTAGTACTAGAGTCCTTAAATAAACACATTATAAAGTCCTTAAATCCTTAACTGCAGCCTTCAAGTTATCTCCTCCAAGCACCTCCTTCTTCTGTGTACATTTCTGCTATCCTGGTTCGTTCTTTCCAGTGCATATCTCCATGCTATGGGTGGCTCCCACGCTAGCTTATCATTAACGAGTTTTCCTCTTTCCGATCTTTTCAAAATTTCCCGGGACTCTGGTATAGAGTTGGTT